>VXAA01001965.1:379355-467179 GCA_013399115.1 Anseranas semipalmata
GAGGGGACGTGCCGTGGGGGTAAGTGGCAGCCCTCCTTTCCTCCCCTTCCCTCCCCTCCCCTCCGCGGCTGGCGCGGCCCCGTCCTCCTCGCCGCCGTCGCTGCCGGGCCCGCGGTCGCCGGGCCGGGCCGCCTGAGGCCGGGGTCTCCGGGGCCGTGCGTGCCTGGAGCCAAAGCGCCCTCTCCGTGCGGCTCCTGGCGGCTCTCAGGCCTCGCCGCGTGTGAGCGGGCCGGCGGCTGGAATCGCCTTCCCTTCAGGGAACGCATGGGTCTCAGACAGGGCAGAAGGGATGATCTGGTTGAAAATGTCACCCACAATGCATCCACCGGAATAAAAAGCCAATCCGGATCGCAAAGGAGAATAATGCCGAATTGCGGCTCACCCTTTAAGCCTCACGGGCACATATAGGGCCGGGTTCACGATTTTAGAGGGCGAATGGCGTTTTGACGAACCGCACAGGGGAGGACAGAAATACGTTCAGTTACTCGGCAAGTACGAGCTACCATTTAATGTCTGGAGGGGGAGGGGGGAACCTAAGGTGTTCTACGAGACTGCTGCTAGGCTTTTGGCATGGAAGCTAGTGGGACTTTGCATGTTAAACCGAAGGAACCTGCACTGAAGTAGGACACTGTCTCAGGAAATGAGAAACCTGGGTCTGCTACCATGTGCCCGTGTAACTTCCGGGGCTTTCACGCATTGTGAAATGTACTAGACGTTTCCTGCTGTGGAGCAGGGATTAAAAAGCGGCTGCGGTGCTAGATGTACATCTTCACACTGCTTGTTTTAAGTCTTCTAAGTACTGATGAAGTGCTAGTGACTAATTTCACTCCCGAGTTTTAGGTTGTACATTCTGATAGTGCAAGTTTTTAAACCTTATGGTAGGTAAATTATACCATGGACTGCAAATGCTAAAATTAAGACTTGTTCTCATAATACTACATTAAATAAGGCCTAGTAAATAAGTTACTAGGTGAGTTATAGTAGCTCAACAAAACATCCAATTTGTGTCTTTTAAATAAAAAGTGTTTCTCAAAATACTCCTATCTCAACCTGTTCAGAACATTTGCTACAAAAACTTCTTGAAGGTTGTCCTGTGTATAGAAAATACGAGATAGAGATGGTTTTGCATTGCTTCCTGCTTCACAGGTTAGAAATGTGTAGAATTCTCTTGCTGCTGTCTTTGTATATGTTAGATGCTCTTATCTGCTCCTATTTTCAGTAGTGGTTTAGAGAAATCATGTGAACACAGGTAGGTGTGAAGAACCTGGAGCCTAGGCCAATTGGTTTACTCCTTTTTTTTTTTTTTTTTTTTCTTTTAGTGGAGAACAGGCTTTCTGGTTAATGAAGTGCTTGTAATGCTTCAGTGGCTGGCGTTATAAGTGGTAATTTGATCTTCTGTGGAATCTGATGGGGTAATTCTAGGTTACAGTCTCGCAAGCCTTTGAGCTGTGGCTGCTGCCAAAGAGATGCAATCTTGCCTTCCTCTGGTGGCAAGCGTTTGTGTACCCTTGTGGGAAACTGGAGCAGGGAGCCAATTTTGAAATAAGTATTTTTAGTTTTTTCATTGGCTTAGATTTAAATAGTTACCCAGTCTGCAGAGAATCATGCAGTGCATGGTAGGACCTCTACTTTCAGTATGGTGTGGCTTATGCCATTTTTAAAGCATTTATACAAAGCAGTCTTTTGTCACCATTCTTCTAAAAGAGCCTAATAACTTGCCTTTATTTGTGAAATTTAAGTGTCAGACCAAAATTCAAGGCTTTGACTTGTGACCTCTGTAAGACTGCTGTGCAGTTGGATTTACTGTTCTGTTTAAAAATACTTAGTTGGCTAAGCAAGATGTTCTGTACTCATGCGTTGTCATTTTTGGGTCTGAAATTCAACTATTTGTGGAATCATTTTTTTTCTGTCCATGTCTGAATCATAAACCTAAGACACTTTTTGGAGGAATTTTAATTCTTGCACTTAAGACCTACATTGCTACAAAACTACATCTTTTCTCTGAAAAGTTTTCATATTAATGTCAGATGATAAAATCAGAGTTAATCAAAGAAAATTCTCTCCATATAAAATTTGAGTAATGTGATTGTTTGCCAAGTCTTCAGATAAAATAACATAGCTGGATTCATTCTTTGTTTTTGAACAAAGCTGATGAGTTGTACTTTACTAAAATGGAATTCAGAAGTTAAAACCACAAGCATTACTTCTCCAAAGTTGATTTTGCTTTACATTGCAGGGTTACCTAGCAAAATAACAATTAGCTGCTCACGTTAATTGCTTGAAAACCCATGATACACCTTAGATGTCCTCTGGAGGAAAAGTCATCTAATTTATTTGCAGCAGAATTTTTCAACATTCTAATTAATGTCCTAGCAATCCTGCTTTTTGTAGGAGAGTGTTGTTTTCATCCTTACCCAAACTAAGCTCACCATCCAGTTGCTTCAGTAGGTCCTTATCACTATTTATTTTAGGTGCTATCAAGCAACTTTTCTCTTGCCAGACTATTGCTGCTTACCTGGGTATCCTGAAGCAAGATGAACTGGGATGTGGAATCTTTTAGCCAGATCCTTTTTTGTGTATTTGGTGGTTTTTTTGTTTGTTTGTTTTTGCAGCCCTTCAGACTAAGCGGTGAGAAGGTATGGGTTATGGGACTGAAAGGAATTTTTTTAGCCAGCTCTGTTGCCAAAGAACAATCACCCTGTAATTGAACTGCATGTTTCAGCTGTTTCTTAAATTTAATATCAAGTGTGGCTAATAACCACAACTCCAGTTTCACGTGCTGTTGATTGTTGTTAAAAACACTTGGTTTTCAATTGTCATTCCAGTTTTGACTGACTTCTGTATGAACTGTGATTCTCATTACTTGTTCTGAATAATACAAATTAAAGATCGCTGTTGCTTAGAAGTTAATTCCTGTGCATTTGATTTTGTGCATTTCTGATTATTTTCATACACAGGTGTGGAAAAATGGCAAAGAGAATTGCAGAAAAGGAACTGACTGACAGGAACTGGGATCAGGAGGATGAAGCTGAGGAGGTACACTATACATTAGATTTTTTTTTTTTTCCCCATAGCAGGTAGTAGGGTAGTTATCTACATGCGCTATTCATCTTGTGGGTGAAATCTACAGTAAAATTGGTTAAAAGTGTAATAATTAAAGATGATTTTATATAAATCAGTGATTTTTTTTTTTTTAAAAAGCTTCCAATATATGCAGACCATATGGCAAAGCAGCTTTTAACAGTTAAAATGACATCACCAGTTTAGAGGAAAGGAAGTTTACATTTCTAAAGGGAAACCCAGGCTTGTTAGAATGTATAATACTTTTGAACTCTTCAGCTGTGTGATGGGTATTTATTCAGTTCATGGGAAAAGTGATTTTGATTTCTTGAAATAGTTGACTTTAAGCTTCAGTGACATAATACAGTCTAGATAATTTTCTTCGTATCTCTCCTGCCTTTTTTTTAATAGGTCAGTAATAGTTAATTTCAGAAGTATGTTAGTTTAGAGTGCTTTGCAGAATGTCCCTACACAGCCAGAGGAGTTGAGCATACAGTCAAATGACACATTTCATCTGGTTGTGAAAAGAGACTTTTGTGTTTATCATCTCGTATTTATTTCATGCTTGTGTTTTATCTCTAAACAAATTATGCCAGCTTCTGTGATACTAAAAATATTAAATGTTTAGGCTTATAGAATGTCAGAAAGAAAACTGATAGTATTCTTCCAGAATCTGCATATAAAGAAACTTAATTTCCTCATTTATTCTGGGGTGGTAGTTAGTCATGAGCTTCCTGTGCTAATACCCGAACTTCCCTAGACTGTGCGAGATTGATAGTACATTTCAGTATACCTTCTCCAAACTGAATATTGTTTGTAACAGTGCAATACTGACAGCTTACCTTCAGCAAAGATACTATTTCCTTGTTTTTAAAAAAACAGAATTTCTTGAATTATTTGTCTAGTAAAATTGAGATTGCAGTCTGTATAAAAGGAAATTAAATGCAGAACAGGGAAGACAGTACTGTTGATACTGTCACAGCTCTGTAATATTTTTATATTTTACTAATCACAGTACTATAATATTTTCTTTTTGATTTCGTCTCTTACTTGTTAGGGAGAGAAGTGTTACAGTTATATTCACAAACTATCTCAGGATCTCAGCCATCTCTTCAGACTATGATGATTTTATGCATTCCGCCAATTTCACTAATTATTTCCTAACTTCTTCTCAAAGGTGGGAACCTTCTCTGTGGCTAGTGAGGAAGTCCTAAAGAACAGAGCTATTAAAAAAGCAAAGCGACGAAATGTTGGATCAGAGGTAATGTAATCACTGAACATTAGTGTCATAGTTTGACTCAATTGCAAAATATGACATCTGTGTTCAAGTTTTTACTTATTTGGGCCTGTAACAATACTATATGAAGCTATCATTTAAAAGGTATATGCAGCTAGCCAACTCCTCCACTTCCAATGTTTGCAGACATAGAAGGCTGGAAATCAAAAGCTACTAGTTATCCATACTGGAGGGCTGGGGGATGTCCAAGGCAGTCATTAAATAAGTAAAAGACAAATTAAGCTGATCTAAGAGTGAAAGAGATGTTTCTTTTTAAGAACGGTAGTATTTTTTCCCCCCTTGAAGAGCTTTAGTGCCACCTACTCTTTGCAATAAGAAATTGAACAGAGAAAGGAAGTTGGACTTTGTTACAGGTTTAGTCCCTGTGAAAGCATTAACCCAATCTAACCAGACTGTAGTCCTTTCAAAAATCCTTGACAGATGCTTTGTCATGTATCTTTCTGTGAAACGTTCTTTCAAGCATGCATGCCCTGTGTTGGAAACAGGGCAGAAATTTTACCTATTATCCAACTTGCTTTTAGGTGGAAGAAGACTGGGCACAATTACAGGCTAGATAATTTTCTTTTGTGCTCTTTATTTTCCTTCTGCTGTTCAAGCAATATAAATGTGGCAGCTGTCCCACTGCACTTCTGCCTATGTAGTTTTAGCCACAGGTGTGGTAGAGGATGCAGTTAATTAAAGGACTATATGGGGAAGAGGATTCTGGTGATGTAAGAAAAAAAAAAAACAACTTGAACAGGAGGGATTCAGGGACAAAAGCAAATGGAAAAACAGAACTGATTGAGAAAGGGGACCAGATGATTGCAGAAGAAACATTCAGGAGGCTGGGGGTTGGCTGTTAGAGGTCAGAGCTGGAGGAAGAGGTAGGATAGGCTAGGCAGTCTAAAAAGCAGAAGAGATGGCAGGACAGCTGAGTCTGCATGATAATAAATCTGTGAAACATTTAAAAAACATAAACTTGAAATTTATTGAAGTTCCTAAATGGAGCAAGCAGAATGTTGCAAAGAAAGAGACTGCTGGTTAACTGGAATGTCCAGAGGGAGAGAGGTAGGGCTGATCAACGAGAGACAGGATAAAAATAGCTAGCTAGAAATGAGAAATGGAGGACTGAACCGGAAGAGGTAAAGCACAAAGGGGAAACAGAAAGAGCCGAGACCTGCAAGGCCAGATGCTGGAAGTGAACCTACAACTGCCAAGTTCTGCTATTTCTTAGTGGCAAAAGCAGATGAAACTCAGAAGCGATTCTCCTTTCTCTCTGATGGCTGTGCAGAGACATTGAAAGTAGAGAAATTCTACTTCAGTAGTATGTGCTCATCACCTCAAAAGATATTATATGTAGTAGCTAAAAGTAGCAGTGCCTGTTTGGTTGCTAATCATGCTGTATGACCATCTTTTAAAAACATGTAAGAAACTACACCATAAAATATTATGGTCATAAAGATAATGTTCAGAATGAGGTAATGAAAAGGTTGCAGAAAGCATACATGTTACATTATCGAGTACAGTCTGTCTTTGCCTTTCCCATCAGTCACATAGGAATATTTTTGGTAAGTCACTTAAATGTTACACAGGTGACTACAAAGTATGCTGTTTTGATGAGTGATTTGAAGTGTTGGACTCTAATTGTGGTTGTAACTGCTAAAAGTTCCTGAAAATAAGCCTACAATTATATATTGCTACATAATTATTTAAAGAAAACAAGATGCTATGGATGTCTAAATAGGTAGTCAGACACATCCGCTGCTCTGAACAGCTTCTAGGTATCCACTTCCTATAACTAGTTTATTTTCATTCCAAACATCTGAGTCCTTTAAAAATAGTAGCAGTATGTGTCATAAGGAAGCTATTAACTCTGTTTACATAACTGAGTTAGAATAAGGGACATGAAATAAAGTGTGAAATGACACACTGAACAAGGGTAAAATAAATGGAATATCAAGTGGGGACAGAAGGATAGAGGTGTATGTAACTGGTTGTCTTTTTTTCTTTTTTCTCCCCAGTCTGAAGGTGGAGGAGCATTTAAAGGGTTTAAAGGCTTTATGTTGCCTTCTGGAAAAGGAGGAGGTGCCTTCAGTGGGTTTGGTAATGGTGCAGGAATAAAGCCTTTAGAAGGCCTGGCTAATGGAAGCAGTAATATCTCTAGTACTCCTTTCAGCAGTTTAAAGACAGCCTCTGAAACACAGTCTGCATTTGGTAAGTTTTAAATAAGCATGCATATTCATCAAAAAAATCAGCCATAAAATGTAGGTTAGTTTAATGTTGGAATTCGTTTTTTCACTAACCCTGTAGTTCTGCTTGAAGGTTTTAAGACTTTATTCATCTTTTGTAAAATTTCTGAAAGATTGTTAGACTGGTGGAGAGACAAGTTATCAAATACATGCAGTTTTAAGAGGTGGGAATTGTATTCATGTTTGATCTAATACTGGAGATAAGACCTTTTAGAGACGAAGGCAATGGAAGACATTTGCTATAGGATGTTCTGAATAGTATAAAACAGCTGATAACACGTTCCAGTTAAATAATCATCCCAATTCTCTGAATCTAATTTTAAAAAAATAATGCTAATGGAAAGTGTCCATTTAGTAAGACTGACATATCTTTATAGTTTTTTGTTGTTGTTTTTAAGATCTTGTTTCTGTATCTTTTTGCAGTTCTTGGTAAATGTATGCTGCATAGCTAAAGTCTTAACCTTTGTTCCCTGTACATCTAGTAAGACTGCAATATAGGAAGCTCATCTGTTACATTTATACCTGTGTTTTAAGACACTTAAAATATTCTGGCAAATCTAACTCTAGTCTCATGCTTTGGTTGTCCCCGAAGAATGTTAGTTCTATCCTTTTGTGTTGGAGGTGCACAAATGTTAACCAAGCTGCAGGGTTTCAGAGCATGCCACAAAACAAATTGTGGTTTGAAATTTAGAGTAGCATGATTTCAGTGAGTTTAAATTCAGAGAAACTTAAATATTTAATAAAGACTTTGTTAAAGACTTGCTTATTATGGGTTTTCATATGGAAACCATTTAATGTGCAAAATCATAAGCTAGTGTGTAAAGCACAAGATGTAACTGAACATCTTGTCTTAGTAACTGTCACAGTTTGGTAAAGCTTGAATTAAGATTTTGGGGGGCTTTGGTGAAATACTAAACTTTATTTAGTGTTATTCTGTACAATTTCTTTGGATTTGTCTACAACTGTTCTGTCTACTTTGCTTATCCCTTGAATTTACAAGCTTTACAAACTTCTTATGTAAACTTAGCAACCTTAGATCTGTTTTGTAGCAGTCTGCTTACTGAAACCATGCTATCTGGCACGCGCTGTTGTGATGCAACACGCTGTACGTAACTTAACAAGACTAATTGATTTGATACAGAAGTATTGAAAACATTAGTTTAGGGTTTTATGAGAAGTGCTTTTTGGGGGGAAGAAAAAAAATCTAAATTATGCTTTTCTTTTAATAGGATCCACAGTGTCAAATGGTCCGACTATTACTGCATTTACTGAGAAGGCGGCTGCAAGCCCAAAAGCTAATGGTGGCAGCCAACCATCATCATCTGGCTATACTCAGAGTAAAGTCTGTAGCTCTAGTGTTTATCACAAACAGTTAGCAGCTTTAAACTGTTCTGTGCGCGACTGGATAGTTAAGCATGTAAACACAAACCCACTGTGTGATCTGACACCTATCTTTAGAGACTATGAGAAGTATTTAGCAACTATTGAACAGCAACATGGAAACAGTAGTGATAGTGGCTCTGAAAATGAAAGCAACAAGACACCTGGCACTCAGTCTGTTTCCACATTTGGGAATTCAAAACTACAGCAAGGATCAACATTTTTGTTTAACAACAACAAAACTGAGGATACATCGGACAAAAAACCTGAAGTAGCATCAGAAAAAAGAGACCCATCATTAGGAGCTACATCAACTGTCTCATTTAATTTTGGCAAGAGTGTCGACAGTTCTGTTTTGGGTTCCCTTGGTTCAGGAACACTTAGTAGTTTCTCATTTTCTCCTGGGAATTCAGGTTTGTTTGGAAAAGACACAAACCCGGCTAAGTCTGTCGCAGCAGTATCCACCAATGCATTGGAAGCTCAGACAGAAAGTGGGAATAGTGATGATAAAGGTAAATTCTATTTTCAAAAATCATTTTAATGTAAACTGCATGATTGTGACTGAAGAATACTGCAAAGATGAAATAATACTAAGTTGAACTAGATTTTCTAGTTGAACTTGAAATCTGCAAAATCGTACTACCAAAGTGGAATTTTCAGTATTGCCTGCTAACACTGAAAGTGTATGATTACCGAAATGTGTGCACATCTGTCAAATTTATACTTTCTGTAATAGAATAAATTCTTTAGCTGAATACAAGACTTGAAACAATGAAACTTAAAACAACTGGTATGTTCATTTTTGAGGCTGCTGCTTTTCCCAATAGGTTACTCAAGAGATCCCTCAATAAAATACATAAGATATGAAACAATTTCATACATCTTATTTACAAGACCACATGAGACAATAAAATTGCATGCTACCTGACAGTTTTTGGCTAAGTTGGGTAAAGTCAGCTGACAGAAATGCTATAGCAGCTGTAGGGACTGGAAAGGCATAACCCTGCCCCTGTTTCTTGGCTATCATTCCTGCAACTGATTACTCTTCCCCCAAATTAAACTTGGCCTCTGGTGGCATGTATTATTTGTGAAGGCTACTCTTTGAAATTTTACAACTGTTTTCCCCCAACAAAAGGTTTTAACTTAAATTTGACTCATTAAGCTTTGTATTTTTTTTTTTGATTGTTTGATGGGGGTTGGGTATTTTCATCCAATTTAAATTGAAGATGAGCATAAACTTGCTTGAGGCATGTGGCTGAATGAAAAGAAAATGAATTTTTTTTTCTATAGGTGAAGCTGCTTTAGAGCCCACATTGATTTAGATGGATTTTGGCAATCACTGACAGGCTATGTATGTTTATATAACATAGTGTGCATAAACTAATTCTAATACAAGCAAAATACCTTCTAGATTATATGCTTATAACACTAACATATGGGATGTATTAAAACTTTTTATCTAAAGGTGGAGAAGAAGAGGAAGAAGAGCCACCAAAAGTCATTGTTAATGAAATAAAAGAGGATGATGCTTTCTACTCAAAGAAGTAAGTGACTTTACATTAGAATAGTGAATAGAATCATAAATTTGAGAATAAAATTCATATCTACATTTTGCTATTCTTAACCACTGCAGTGTAAATATTAATTACGTATATGTTCTTGACTACCTAGTTAATAAAGCTTTTTAGGAAGCTATGTAGATCATGAAGTTCCACTTGTAAAAAGGTAATTACAAATATATGTAGGATTTTACTAATATTGTGTGTTGGACACAGCCAGGGATAGCTACTTGTGATCAGTTTTTTTACAAGTGATTGAAGAAATTCCTGCCTTCATCAGGTTTTGTAAGCTAAAATTGTAGGGCATGTACTACAGAAATAACTTACTGTACTTTCAAAATCAGTTGGATGCTCAGCTATTTGTATAGCCAAAAATAAGACTCTTCAGCTGGAAAATACTGACTGTTGTATGAAAGAGTGAACAAGTTGTACTTTTTAACTTCAAAATGAGATTAACTCTTCCTGTGGCAGTTTTTCAAAGCATGTTTAATAGTCCAAGTAATTGTATGACTGCTTAACACTTAGCACAGAGTTTGGCCAGCTACAAAAGTCATTTACGTTATCTAAGAGAAGTTACAAGCTAATTTATGAAGAATGGTATTATGTTTGTTGTTTTAAGAGAAGCTCCAGTGTTTTCAAGTCTTATGTAAAAGTCCTATTATAACTTCAGAATGATACAATAAGTTTGTAGAGTTTTGTAATTACTGTTTTTAAATAGTGCCTTACAGTAATTACAGCTGTTACTCCTTAATTATTCCATATAGATCCTGAATAGAAGTTGCTGTTGTACCTTTTGTTTTTCCCTGAAAGTAATGCTTGTAATTTCAGTACTGAAAGAAAGAAATACCTTCCTTTTTCTGAACTGATAAGTATTGTTGTACTGTATTTGGGGGTGAATTAAACACAGCACAGCCAGCTGGTCAAAAGAAGTGATTCTCCTGCTGTATTTAGCACTGGTGTGGCCTCACCTTGAATATTGTGTGCAGTTCTGGGCTCCACAATCTAAAAAGGATGTTAAGGTCCTTGAAAGCATCCAGAGGAGGGCAAGAAGACCAGTAAAAGGGCTGGAGGGCATGTCCTGTGAGGAGAGGCTGAGGACCCTTGGGTTGCCTAGCCTGGAGAAAAGGAGGCTGAGAGGCGACCTCACTGCTCTCTGCAACCTCCTGAGGAGGGGAGTGGAGAGGGAGGTGCCGGTCTCTGCTCCCTGGTCACCCATGACAGGATGCGAGGGAACGGCACAAAGCTGTGCCAGGGGAGGTTCAGACTGGACATCAGGAAAAATTTCTTTCCCATGAGGGTGGTCAGACCCTGGAACAGGCTTCCTAGAGAGGTGGTTGATGCCCCATGCCTGTCAGTGTTCAAGAGGCATTTGGATATTGCCCTCATTAATATCCTTTAACATCTGGTTAGCCCTGAAGAGGTCAGGCAGTTGGACTCTGTCTGTGAAGGTCCCTTCCAACTGAACTATTCTAGTCCATCTGTTAGAAAACGAAACAAACAAGACCAGGAAGAATAAATATTTATGCTACTTACAGCATGTTAACTGATTATTGTTAAACTGTTGGCTTACTGGGAGTCGGATGCATGCATATATCAATATATGTATATATTTGGGAGATATTTGTATTTAATCTCAGCATATCTGCATAAACTAGGTTTGCTTTTTTGTGCACAGGTGCAAACTGTTCTACAAAAAGGATAATGAATTTAAAGAAAAAGGTGTAGGAACATTACACTTAAAACCAGCAGGAAATGAAAAAACTCAGCTCCTAGTCCGAGCAGATACCAATTTAGGTAAGTAAATTTCATCTAGTAACAAGTCTTGACGTAAAATTCCCTGCAAAGCATTAGAGTTTGTTACACAGCATAACTGACAAGGTTAATGAAAAATGTTCTTTTTTGAATAATTTCAAGCAATTGGATGCCTCTAACAAGTATTCTGAAATAATGCATGTTAAGCAGTGCAAGGAAGTAAAAGGTTATGGTGTATGGTTGGGTACTTTTTCCCCCTTTTGTTTTAGTAGCTGTTCTCCATCCCTGACTTGTTGAATGGCTTTGAAGCTTGGCTTTAAGACTCCACAATCAAGTATATATGTATCAGAGGTGTAAAGAACTAAGATGAACATATTTTCTGCTAAGAATGCAGGCCAACTGTCACATGTTTTGGTAATTGTTGAGAAACTTAGCTACATCTTCAGTACCTCACTTAGCAAACGTGCATATGGAGTTCACGAGTACTTGACAACTTCCATAAAATAGAATAAATTATGCATACAAAAGATGTGAGAACTTAAGCCATGCTGTTACCTGTAGGCCACTGGCAAATCTCATCTCAGTTTCACTTCATAAAAAGTGCTCTGGCAAGTCTATAAAAAGCCTCCACAGACCCATTAGGTAAAGTTTTCAAATGTCTGGTGAGATTGGGACTCTTGTGTCAGTCACTGCTAAGTCATTTACTTCTTTTGATGGAGACAAGGCTTGCCAGATAAAAGGCAATAAATAGGTTTTTTTAGCAGTAAAACTGAAGGCAGATGTATGGCAGAGTTGTTGTTGCTTTCAGCATTTCTTTAGGGGTTTGAATGTGTTGAATAGAGCAGGTGAAGACTTGCTTTTTCCAACTTACCCTCTAACAGAAGTCTTAGTTTTCACTCAGCTGATGCTAATTTTCATGCTGTTGATTTACATTCCCTCTACTTTCATCTGAGGTGGTGTATTAGGAAATCTTTCTTTCAGATCATACGCTTTCTAAGACATTTTAGGTTGGTGTCTCCAAGCACTAGATTGTACAAGCTGCTGCAGTCATAGTGATGCACACTTTCCTTTTTGCTATCTTCACGCAGTGCTATAATCCTTTCCTAAAATCTCACTGTGTTTGAAAAACTGAACTGGAAAGGAAGGCGAAGACTGACTTTTCCCTAAATACTACTACCGTGTTCTGAACTATTTACCAGGTTTACAAAATGTGTGCATCTTCTGTTGAAGTAGATTTGAGTTTGTTTGTAAGTGTTTTAATAGACCACTAATACTGAGTATCTCAAACTCACCACAGAATTTAACAAGTTGACATACAGCCATTATTAGTAACTCGGTGGCAGACCACATCACCTGTGGTGTATGATTTGAGGATACAAAGTACTTATTCTACAATAGTTTGTCCATTTTTAGATTAATATGTCTGTATGTGTGTTAAAGCTAACTTTTTGCTTCTGCTTATGAACTATGCCTACGAATGAATAACTTGCATAAGCGTAAACTGAGTACTGTGACTTAATTCCTTATTTGCCGATTCTGCCTTGTTTCCTTCCCTTTTCCCTGTGTGTCCCTACTATCATTTGATATTCTTCAGACTCCTCCCTTTAAAAAAAGGAGGACATAGATTCCTCATTCCTACTGAGGAAATAAATTGGGAACAGTGGCCATGAGCAGATACTTAGAGAAGAATAAGACAAGTTTATATGACACTTGTGAATTGCCTTCCTTTCAATCAAACTTAAATCCCTCTTTAGTAAGTATACTAACACCCATACTGCAGTAAAGCTGGAAAATTGCTAATTTTAATTTTTTCTCCCCTCATTTGCAGGAAACATACTGTTGAATGTTCTAATTCCACCCAAGATGCCATGTACAAGAACCGGAAAAAACAATGTTCTTATAGTTTGTGTTCCTAATCCACCAATTGATGAGAACAATCCAGCTGTTCCTGTCACTATGTTAATAAGGGTGAAAACAAGTGAGGATGCAGATGAGTTGCACAAAATCTTACTGGAGAAGAAGGAGGCTTAAGTATGTTGCAGTCAGTGATTTGAGAAATTATTGCCAACCTGCTGCTGCTCTATTTTTTCTTCCATATCTTCACTTGAACACTTAAATCTTACTCTGAATTTAAGAACTGTTACAGAAATTCTGGAAAAATCTGTGAGGAAAATCTAAACTAGCTAATAAAAGCTTTAATAGAACACAAGTGTTGGACTGTGCTCCCTCATTTTTCAACATCTAAATGCAGGACCTCTTCTGGATAAACCACATTGATATAAATTAAAGCATGTTTTTAACACTGGTCAATTTGACTGAATGGACTGAAATCAGAGTAGAAGATTATGGTACCAGAGATTCTTCACAGACTGCGGTGCAATGCAAAAACCTCCTGTTGTGAGAGGATGTTCAAATGTAACTGTTTAAACTGTTTCTGTACTCCAGATTTTTAATTTCAGTTGGTCTGTCATATTCTGGTGAGACTAATTTTTCAAACTGTCAATGATGACAATGTACCCAAACAATAACGATGATGTATAGTGTACTGTGTTTTAACTCTTACAGACTTGTGTGACTTTTTCGGACTTGGAGACTGCATCTCCAGCTATTTAAAACAAAGTTTGCTTGCATAGTCTTGTTGACAGTATTGTTTCTTAGAGAAGAACTGTCAGTTCTGTTCTTACTGTAGCAACAAGCTAATGATGTGCAATAGAATAAGCAGACAACTGGAAGACTGTTTATCTTGGACCACAACCACAGGTGGCATTTATCTGACAAGTCAGGCACAGGCTTGCACTTCTATTTGGTCTCTCAGAGGTATTCTTCCCTAATCCCTTGGGCTAAAACTGAAATACAGCAGAGGCAGACCTGTAAGGGTACTTGTCTTGCTACTCTCTAGTGCTTTACTGAAGATACCTTTTCACAGACAAAGTTTAGGATTTTTATAAATCCTTAATTGTCTGTGGCTGTTACCAAGAATGCATGCACAAATGTGTGTCAGTAACTCTTTCCCATGTGCTAAAACTACACTGCATTACTGCACTACATAAAGTAAAGCAGTAGTTTGCAGCTTTAGGACAAGCTTTCTATAACAAATACGGAGCACCAGTTCAATCTGTAACAGTTTTTAGTAGAGTTAAAGTAAACCATGTGGCAATAATTCACAGATCAGAACATTGTTCTGTTCTCAGTTTCCATCTCTCAACTTTATCAAGTTTGTTTTTTTGTTTTTTAATCCTTTTCTTTTTCAAATCTTGTCCTAGTTGGCTGGAAACTCCTTCCCTAATGTTTTTCTGCTTCATTTCCAGCTCTGGAAACTATCAAAGAGCTAGAACTGCCCTCTAATTTGTCACACTGACCAGCTTTGGGGAGATGGAAGAAATGTGCCAACCTGCCTCTAGCTAATGTGGCACAGAAGGGGGGGGGGGNGAAGGGGGGGGGGGGAACATAAAAGCAGCAGTATGATGCAGTTCTCACTGGGGACTATGCAATCCATAATAGTGGGTGGGGAAAAAGCAGTAGTACCTTTTGAGTAGATGCAGCACATCTTGCCTGCTTTCTACTGCTCTCCATGGGGAACAAATGGCTGCCTTTCATCCTAATTTACTGCAGGCTAAATGTTAAGGCCTTTTTTCCCTCTTAACTAAAGAGGAGGATCTATAGCCCTCTTGACCAAAGTTCAAAAACAAAGGCCTTCGTTGCAATTTCAGCTACACTGAGGTCACAGGAATTGCATTTTCTTTATTCAGGTGTAAAAGGAGTTCAGATACTATTTGAGGTATTATTTGAAATACAAACCAGTGCCTTTTTTTTTTTGTATCCAGCTTAGTGTTTAACCATTAAAAATGTGACATTACTTTCCTCAATTTTTTTTTTTAAAGTCTTACTGATACCTTAATTGGAGTTCAAACGCTGAAGTCTTGCATGTTAATTGTGTATGAATGAAAAACAGAAAATTGCCTGAAAGTTTATTATAGGCTCAGGTTTAATGTCCAAGGGCTCAGTTAATCTTGCATTTGTCTTTTGACTGTAGTGTTTTAAAAGTCACCATGAAGAAGTGTTTTTAGATCAGATTGGTGGATGGGGTAAGCAGATTTATACATCTCACTTTAACAACAACTCAGTACAGATTGTTTCAGGGGTCTTAGTTTTGTGTTTGTTTACTTCCTAAAGCCCATGGATATATAACAATATATATCCATTGAAGTGTGGACCAATTAACTTAAGCCAGTTAGAGACAAACTGAACTTTCTATGTGTCCTTAATGACTTGCCTCCAAAGTGAGGCAGTCTTGGGGTTTTGCACGCACATCTTTGGCCCAATTCTAAAACTGGCTAGTGCGTTTTTGTCATGTTTTCAAGGGTGGCCATTCCGAGGCTGAGCACAGAGTGTAAGAAAAAGATAAACAGAATAATAATAAAATGTATTGGAAAACAATATCCATGTCAGCAAGTAATATTTTCTATTAGCTGTGGGAAAGACTAACTGAGATGAGACATCGGAATTCTTTAGCAATGTACATATTTATCAGTAAAGCCTAGCAGAAGGTATTAGGAATCTTGTGTTAATGAGAATGTCAGCTATACATATAAACATACGGTTTTAAAAATTTTACATGGGAAAGTTGCCACTAAAAGAGCAGGAAAGACTTTTACTGCAAATTAGAGATTTAATCAACACCATTTGTAATGACCCTGCAATTATCTGGACTATAAAGCAGGAGAAAAGTCAAACTGCACTTGGTCAGTTATAAAGCACAATCCTTCTCTAGTACTGTTAAAAAACAAATCTTTGATGATGCTTCAATTTCTAGTTAAATCTTAAAATACACTGATATTGTAAAAAGCCAGGGATTATTACATAGGAAAAAAAAAAAAAGGCTTAAAATGAGTTGAAAGCAAGTTGTTAGTGCAGAAATCAATTAATGCCTTCATAAGAAAGTGGCTGTGCTATACAAGGAAGGAATTTTGATCAGAATTCCAATTCAATGAAGCATTCCTGTATCTTGGTCAGCACTTAATATATTTAGTAGCTGGATATCAGATACCTGATGTTAAAGATGCAAATTTCCTCCCTAATTTGAGTTCATGCCTTGACTGTTAAAGCTGTACATAGGTGTTGGAGTGTCTAATGGATGATACGCATTCTTCCTTTTGCTGTGATTTAGAAATTTCAGTAACTTAGAAATGTTTCTTTTCCCTCCCACCTTTCTACTCCCCCAAAAAAGAAAATCAAGATCTCAGCTTCTTTTAATTCTCAGCATCATGTCTAAGGGATATTATTACAGTTGATGTGAATTTTATTTTAAAATACCAAATTACTATATGCAGGTTTTTTTGTAATGTACTTAAATGATCTATTTGGGACCACAACAGTGAGTGTCTTCCTATAATCTCTTTTGGCTGATGGACATGAAAGTTCAAATGAAATTTATAGTTCAAATGAACATGTTGTAGAACATAAACCAATTAAGAGGTAGGCATTAGTAGCAAGAACTCCAGTTCAGCTCCCTTTGCAGCACTGTAACACTTAAAATGTCCTTAAAGACTTTCTTTCTGATGCCTTATTTGCATTTGCTAAAATTTTGTAGCTGGTGCCTGTGTACAAGAATTAACTGACATTTAAAACTTTAAAGTGGCATGAGCTAGTATAAATTCAATGAAAATGTTGAATGTGATGACATGTTAATTGTTAATAGATCTCAAACTGCTCTGAATTTTTCAGTGGATACTTAATTTTCACATAACTTGTCATGTAACAATGTTTTTATTAGTTCTAATGCATTGAGGAAGTGTACAAAAATCCATGGAAAATGTGAATAAATGAATGGGAGAAGTGTCTTGTGTGTATCCCTCTGACTTTAAACACTACATGAATAAAATGAATTTTACATTCAGGTGCTTGCAGGTGAACTCCTGCCTAGGAAATTCTGCCCACAGCCTTACTGCTGCTGTCACATCGCTAAGAGCCAGTTCAGCAAAATACTTCCCTGTTGCAAGGTGAGTGAGCTGAATCAGCTCAAAGGGAAGAGCTAGGGCGGCCTTTTACTAGACAAAGAAAAACTAGTTCTTGTATGCTAAGAGAATTACTGTGGGGACTGACATCTAAAAATCCCTCCAACTTGAACATTAAAAGATTTAAGATCAAAAGTAGCACCTGCATTTGCCTGACAAAGTATCCTGATGAGATTTTTAGATCTAGCCTGAAAGCACTACCCAAAAGCCATGAAGTGATTCTTCTCTTCATTGTTTTGTGACAGTATGCTAAATAGCAAAAATAAAAATCAACAGACGTGTCAAGAAAAGTCAAGTGTGGATGATCAGCTTTCCAATGCACCCTGAGCTGCTCAGACCATGAGAGCATGCCTGTCATCCAACTGTACTGCCCTCAAAGCTGATTTGCCAAACTATCTGTAAAATAAGGCAGAAAACAGCGGTTTCTGACATGAAACAACATGTGAAAATGTTGTTTTAAGGAAAGCAGTGTTCACTAACTAGGGACCTTCAGCTTAAGCTGGCTATTATGCTCCATCTTATCTGTGATTAAGGAAAAGCCAGGGCAGCCCTCATGCTGAGCATTTTGGAAGTCTGCTTTGCCTAGCTGGAGATGTGTAGTGTATCTACCTTCCCCAAGTGCTTCAAACCAGTTGTGGGTTTTGAGTCTTGTACCAGATGTGTACTTTTACTGCAGATAATGAAGTATAAGTGACACATCTTTAGGCCTAATGCTGAGGCATGTTTTTCCTAAGCCAGCACAGAATTTCATGCTCATTTGTGCAAGTTATCTAATGTCAGTTTTGTACAAATTCATAAAATACAGACAACTTCCCAATTTTTTGGTCATCCTCTAACCCCAGATGTTGCTGAGAACTTGAATCAAGATTATCTTACACTGAATATAATCAGAAATACTTCAACATGCCCACAATGAAAAACAAACAAACAAACTTTTAAATAATTTAGTGATAAGAAAGTAAAGATGGTATAGTATCTGCTGAGGGTGAAATTATTAGGTTTCCACTAATGTTTCCTTTCCAGTTGAAAGTGGGTAATTCAGAAGAAAACTGCTGCATGAAAATACCAAGAGTAAATGTAATATTACTGAATGGAAATTCACGAATATAACAAATAGAATATGAAAGATGACAGTATCCATGCATCTTTCAGAGAACCTGTGGCTGCAGAAACTCTAATCAAACCAAAGATTTTACCACTTGCAAAACAGAAAACAGCAAAAATAATAGTGCAGAAGACCACAACTCCTGAACATCCAGACTAAAAATGCAGCACTTCAGGAACCGTGTTTATTAATTAAAATCAGCCTCTTTCCTAGTCCAGCAGGAAAATGCCCCTCCTAGCAGACTAGTTACAGCAACTCGGTCATATAGAAGTCAGATTCATCCAAAAAGCATGTTAAGTATAAGCTAAATGCTATGTATATGTCCTAAGCTATAAAAACGAGTGAAGATGACAAGTAAGCTTTACCACAATCCAAACAATGCATCACCAGACAGATGACTGTCTCTACTCAATCTACTGCTAAAGATGGAACTGGAAGCCAAATGAAGAGCAACAGCCAGCCAAGTAGTTCTGAGTAACACAGCCCTCCAGATGACACCAGGTTTGAAGCTGTGAATGAGTTCAGACTCAAAGTTTAGTAAACAGCTTGCTTTGGTAAAACACTTCATTCACAGAATGGTCATAAGACAGACAAGTAAAGTTCAGGCACAGAAGAGCAACAAACTGCCTTTGATATTCAGCAGGTGATGACTGGACCACAAACCTCTACACTTCTCCACGACTTATGGTACGCAGCTGCATGAAGCACAGGAGTGGCACACAAGCACCCATCAAAAGGATGGTGGTGCTACACAAGATGAGTACACAGAGCTAGAAGAAAATTACACTGTTTGTCGTAGTCATTGAGACACTTTTCCAAGTTCTGGCAGGCTTCTGTTAGGGTAGCGTGCTGTTCGCTTTTTAAAGATATCACACTCATTTAGAAATTCATCTTATTTGCACCCAAACATCCTGAATATTATTATAACAAGCATTATAATCGAAATAAGTATTCATCATCACCAGTTTTGTGGGTATTACTATTAGGAACATAATAACCTTTACTGAGAGGTAGCATAGAAATTTGATCATCTCTGGAAATCTGCATAGGCTTCATAGACATGATTAAAATTTGCCTGCTCAGGCAGTTACCTCTGTGTATAAGTTTCTGACTTTGGTTTGCTACCTTCTATCATAAATGACATAATACAGTATAAAATTTTGTCTCAGTTACGGTCAATGCTAGTTTTGGAGCCCCACCTGAATTGGTGGGCACTTGACGCATTCTTCTTACCTGCAAACGGTAATTCTGTTGACTGTAATCCCAGGGAAAACTTGCAGGGGGTTTCTCCTTTGTGAAAAGCAAATTCCTAACACTGAAGAGAAAACTGTAGGTCATATACCAAATTTAACAACATTGACAGTTTATTAAATCAGTGTTTCCTTACCTTTAAAATGAACTCAGAAATGATTACTGTGGATTATCACCCATGCTGACCTTCTCCTTCTATACTAGGCAGGTTAACTATGGATGTACTTACTGGGAAGCATGTGATTCAGATTTCCTCTTGCTGGGAACGAAGCTTGAATAACTCTTCTTGCTCCTTGACACAACGTCTATCACTCAATCATTTCCCAAGCACAATCTAATTTGACACTTGCAGGGAAAAGCAGGGATGGAAGAGTGGGCTCTGCCCACCTTTTCCTTCAAGAGCAAAGGAATGCCTCTGGATTTGGTGCAGGCATAAGGCACTCTATTTCTAAGTGACACAAGGTTTTGATGAACACATTAGTTGCATCTGAATTAAAGTTTGCATACGAGGTTTTGAAGAATTTGGAGACTTGTACTGGATTTCCCCAGCAATAGTGCTCCAGCAGAAGTGGAGCCATAGACATAAACACCCTTTTATGCTGGAAGGAAGAAGAAAATGGATTGCGAATAATTGCATATTGTGAAACACTAAGTTATGAATCACCAGAATCAACTGAATGTTGGCATAAACAGATGACATGGAAAACATTAAAGCAGCTGGAATTAACACTTCAAGACAAAGCTTTTTTTTAAGTAGAAGCTCTATCCTGATCTGTGCAGGGTAACTGGGTCTTTTTGAAAATTTTACTCCTTTACTTTCTGCACACTTTTTATTACAAGTTTCAGGAACATTTCTGACAGGAGTACGCAAGCATGGAAACTACATGCTAGCGAAGATCCATACTTTTCTTCAGTCTGCCGTGTGTGATTTTACTTTGTACTTAACTTTAGTTATTAGAGGACATCAGACCTTGATGATAAACTTGCATGCCAAGCAATACTACGGTATTTCTTGAGAGCATCACTCTAGATGAGGGCAGGCAACAGAAATGACATGAGGATGAAAGGGCACAAGTTAACTTGTCTCCCCAAAGCAGGGACTCTGTCGAACAAGATATACTGCCACATTGTCAAACAAATCTTTTTCTTTTAGCATTCATGAGATTTATTCATGAAAGTCATTAATGGTTTTCAAAGACGCATGTGGCAGTCTTCTGTCCAACTAGCATTTGGATTAAACACAAACAAACAAAACCAAAGCACATGTTTTCCTGCCACTAACTCATGTTGGAAGACCAACTACTACAAACAAGTGAGCTTTCTTACCATGATTTGTAAGCTTCTGCTGTCTTTGTCTTGTGTACTGTTTCACATAACGCATTGTCCAGTATGGCTGCCTTCAAAAGCTTTCAATTTAAAGCATTCAAGGAAAATCACAGTGTTAGTTTCCAAGATGTATTTTAGTACTTTCCAACCAGTTCAGATTCCTTTCCACTTGCATGTGCACACAGAATAATACTGCCAACAGTCTACCCAAACATCTATAGTGAAGTACTAAAATGCCCTGTTCTCCTTCCTAACCTCTGTTTTTTCTTTTGCCTCACCTATCACTGACCACCAAGCTATCATGCATGGCTTAGAAGAGATGTTACACCACACAATTTGTGAAAACAGTCCCGGTCTGGGTTTCTTTGAAATGGAATCATCACCAAGTTCACCTCAGATTTATAACTGGTGTGTTTGATAAGTATTCAATTTTAAGCATTTTTATACAGAAAAATCCCCTAATTCCCCAAAGTCTACTGTGAAATGTTAGTCACACAAATCAAGTGGAGAGAGAAGATGTAGTGCCTTGCAAGTCTTTAAACCGAAACCGATTCAATGCTGGTAAGTACAACTTAAGGTAGTATAAGCAGTTAAGAGCTAAAGAGTAATCTCATTTTAACAATACTGTACAAACCCATATTGAAGTTTTTCCTGAATTTATCAGGAAGAAATCATTACAGCCAACAGTCTTTCAATACTCCACTCTACACAAACCTAAATACTAATGGCTACATAACTTAGTTTGAAAATTTTTTTTTTTTTTAATGCCAGTATTTAATGGAAAAATCAAAAAAAAATTTTAAAACAAATTCATTGACTTTTACCTTCTTCCCCCTTATACAGTCTGAAGTTGTCAGAGGCTGACCATTGAAAGACTCAGCAAGCAGAGTCAGAAAGTTAGGCTTTACCCGAAGTGGAAAAAAATGAAGAGTAAACAGGTTACTTTTTCTCATGAGTGTCTATTTGGCAATGCTTATTATGAGTGCCACAGAGTATTATTCCACTGTTTATGCTTGCCACCAGTAAAGAATACATTCAAACTCAAAACCCATCAGGCACAGTAGAGAGTAAACACTATTAACAAAATTCATGGTCATTTAAGAGGTCTGTTTATTGGCTGCAGGGTCCAACACTTTCTTCACTGCTGCCATATGCAAAATCAACTCCGTTTTTGGTGCACAAAGGTTCTCCTTGCTCTTTGTTCAAAGGGCTCAGTACAGTGCCAGCATGATTTCCAACCCATCATCTTTTTATCAACACTGATCATCAATGAGGGAAAAAAACAAACCATGCAACATGTGTTAGTTCGATAAAATTAGGCTGAGAGTATTTATATATTTACACAGAGAACGTTCAACATTGTAACCTACTTGCAGTCTTGTATTATCTTGACCAAACATTCAAACAGCTACATTCTGGTGTAAAATACTGTTTCATTTAAGGTTTGGTGTAAAAGCTACTTATTTAACAATGCCTTTCACTGGATCCTACTGAGCCTACTTTTGACACAGAATTTCTATATACCAACACCACGCACTTTCAGTCATACCTCACAAAACAAGATAAGGCATCGGCAGATATCTGACTGCTGTGACCACAGGAAATCCATTTTCCAGAGCTTCCAGCCATGACCTTTGGAAACCAAGAGAATCTTAACACGAAGGGCAAGTCTGTAGGAGATGGCCAGTTCTTCCAAGAACTATAAACTTGTCATTTCTTGACACTGCTATACACCACAGAGAATTTAAGAGTATTCATTTCCTAAATAAAAATTTGTTCTTAAACCCCATTGGATAACAACAGGACTTAGGCACTTCTGAAGACTTTGTCTTCTATCTATCTTTAATAAGGGGAAACTTTAGACTACAAAATACAGGGCAAGCAATCATCTGGAAAGTGAACAAATCATGATTGGCAAGAAGCAGTTCAATAGTCTAAAAGTGTAGAATATTTACGTGGACTCCACATCCATAGAGAACCTCAGTGACTAGAATGGGATTCTGCACAAGGGTTTGCCATAAGACATGTTTGCAGAGCCACGGACTTGACTGTTTAAATTAAAACATGGCAAGATAATATATATTGGGGAAACCATTTTACGGTGCAAAGTCACCCTTGCAAACCACTCTCTTTTCAGGAAAGCACACTGTGCCCAGAGATGGAAAACTGAGTAACAGTGATCCACATCCCAACATGCTCGAGCCTTGTAAACAATGAAGACCGGGAGAACAAAAAGAGAAGGAACATGAACCCACACAAACTGGATTAGCCAAGACAGCTGAAAGATTTGTTACATTTCTAAAAATGGCTTCTTTTAAAAGGAGACTTGAAACCCATCCTGCGCTGGCCGGCAATAAGAACGTGATTTCACATATGCTGTGGTCTCTAAGGCAAAGCAATAATACACTAATATAAAAGAAGTGATTTAAGAGCTTTCTTTAAAAACCAAAGGCTTTCTACTTGCTAAATTGATAACAGAGAAAAACCCGTGTACGGTGAAAAAAATTACAGACTTGCATTTGACAGCTGTCAATATATATCATCGGTGAAGAGTTGAAGTGATAAGCCTCACGTCTCCAGAGGGAGTGAATGGGCAGAACGAGGGAAGAAGTTGAGTCAGTAATGAGGTATGGTGTGATTGCGTAAATAAACAAAATGGTTCTGCAATGCTTCCCAAAGTTGTTAACTGTGCTGCTTTCTCATACAGAGCTGTTAAGCATCAACATAAGCAATGAAAACTGCTGCACTCCAACAGTCAGGATGTCAACAGCTATACGTTGCTGCACTCTTTACGGCACGCAGAACATTCCAGTTCATTCCTCAGCAATTTAAAAGGCCAATAGAGGCTCAAATCTATTGGTTTACTGCTTCGGAGCTACAGAATTAAAAACCCCTCCAAATTAAAAGGGTGAGAGGTTTCTATCTAACATTCCCTTTTCTTTTTTGGTATAGTGCAATAGCAAGCTAAGGGCCCAGCCGTGCCACCTTGACCCAGGCAAAACTTAGATCATCTTCTCTGTCAATCTGTCTGTACAAGGACAATAAATTATAAGGGTTTATTTAAAAGCAAAACAAAATGCGCTTTTCCCTCCCACCTGATAACAAACTGAGGAAACAGGGGCCATACCTAAGAACTGCAAGTCAGTTGTTTAGAGAGGGAATAGCTGAGAATTTGGTACGTCTTACTTGTTTCCAAAAAGCACTATCGACATTCAGTAGATTTTTTGATCTCTGTTTTCCACGGATGTCCATCTGGGCATACCTGTAGCCCTTTTCTACTAAAAAAGTTGAGTCTTCAATGTATATATAGCATATCTGCTAGCAGGATAAAATAAATCAATTAGCTTTTTTATATGACTTTTACATTCAGCCCTTCAAAAACCTGACACGAGAATTCATCTGTGTACATATAACAAAGCAGACAATACTTCTTGCATAATAGACATGGGATTTGCACCGTCCTTTCTGTAACATTGCCTTTCTACTAATGTACTACCTCAGAATCTTTCTTCATTTGCCATTTGCTCTGAAATCTCATGTAAGATCTGCCCAGTCTTTCAGACCACATGAAATTAAGCTACCTAAACTTAATATACCGATATCAGAAAAGCATTAAAAGTTACTGTTGACTAGGCAGTACTCAGGCACCTACCACTCAGGTTCCAATCTGGATCCATTTCCTTTCCATTTCTGTTATTCCTCTGTTTGACTAAACGGTATTGTCACTTGTAGCACAAATATTAACCCTCTCTCCCTTTGCTCCGCAATGAATATTTAAAGGTAAACAGCACCGCTTTGCCCAGCCCAGTGTGAAAATGCAGAATAAGGAACGGAGGCTTCAGAGTAGGACTGGTCTTCTAGCTGAAGAGTGGTTTAACTCTTGGCACGGACATAGGGAGGGAGAATATTTGCACTGTCTGGCATTAGGCACAGTGCCCAGGGATCTCAGGTAAGCACCTGGACTGTCTGTGAAGTTCCTTGAGAGAGCAATTCAGCTGCTCATTTAGGAGTCCCTCTCTCTCCCCGGGATTAGGTAGGAAGCCTAGGCACCTGAGCTGCAAGCCTTAGGTTAGATAGCGTGAACACCCTCACACACACACACACACACACACACACACACACACACACACACACAGGTGCACACTCCCATGGAACAAAACTCAAAGTCTGCAAGAAGTGGCTGTGCTGGCAATGACAAAGTGAACTTTTTTCTAATGCTGTTGCAAAACATCTGAAGTGAACTAACAACTGGTCAGCTGTCCCTGTTATGCACTCACGCTGCCGGTATTAGAAATGCCATCACTCTAGACTAAGGTGACTGCTTCCACGCCTAGCCTCAAACAAAAAAAAAGACCTGCTTACCATACTGAATTCATCATGTTGGGCTGAATGATAAAGTTAGTCTACCTTTAATGCTGAAGTGGAGCTATTCCCATGGGATCTGGCCTGAGGAAAAAAAGCAGAAAGTCCTATTTGAGAGGTTAAGTCACCAGATGCTACTGAGAGAATAACAAAGTACTTCGGGAAAGGTTGGGTATGAGGGAGACAAAGGTCCAGGCTCAGAGCACATGCCAGATTGGTAAGTGTGGCACCAGCATTAGAGTATAGGTGCTCGGAGTCTGAGAAGTGACAAAAATGGTACCTTCACTCTCTACAGATCTCTTTGTGCGTATATCAGTGTCATTTGCTCTAAGCGACATGCTACCACACCCTTTGCTATGCCAGTTACACAGCTGTAAATAAAGTGAAGTATGACTAGCTCTCACATCAAAGCAGTGAATCAAACTGCAGTAATCTCAGTATTTCATCATTTAGATTTCACATGTCAAGGACAGCAAACTTTTGCTGTTTTGAGAAAGCTGCATTTTACCTGTAAACGTAAGGCTTTTTTCCTGAGACCTCCTGCCACACAATTCTCAAACCTCCCACTGTGCTATTTTTAGTCACTTTTCAGAGCAGAATTGCATTTAAAACATTTGTCTTGAAAGAAAACTCGTTGTGCTTCGGCATGTAACAGTACAGCAAAACATCACCAGGAAAAGAAGAATGTGGGAAAGCTGCCCAGACATTAATCAGCTCTCGTGCCCTCCTTGGCCGTGAACACTACGACAAGGACAACTTTACCTACTCTGTTCCAGTGCATGCAGGAGGATGTTGGTTACTGGTAAGGTTTTTAGTTTTTGGAGTCTATTTGTGGCCTCCTGTTTTTCCATTTCAGCCTCAAACTCAAATAGACTCAGCAAAGAGAGAGAAGCAGCATTAGTAGTGGATATGAGCCTCAGCTTTAGTATAGCAGCACATTTTAGCCTGCTTTTCACTGGCCCAGTTTCTTAGCCAGTTCTTGAGGATGAAAATGTTGCTGTTCTTTGGTAGACACAGAAATTTGTCAGCAGAGTTCTCCTGTCCTAACACTGACACATGAAAATGGGAACATTTTAAGCCTCTTTCAAGCTCTGACCTAACTCACTGCACATACCCAAATGGCAATGTATCCTTATAGCATCATTTTCCTTTTCCTCCCTCAGTAGGAAATTATTTTCTCATCCCTTCAATCCCAACACGCACACACGTGCTCACACACATTAAGCCAATCCAGCAAGGAGAGTATGGGTGAGAGTCTATGGAATGACGTTCATTAGTACATCATTATGAAATTCTCAAATTGTTTCTCTCAAAGAATATAAAGTTTAACACATTCTGTACATATTGTTGGTTTCTTAGTTATAAAGTAAACACAGTAATAAACTGTTCATAAAGCATTGACTCGTTTTAAACACAGCCCCTTCTTGTTTTATTTTGCTGAAAGTCCTCTTCCAGTCGGAAACGCTCAAGTGATGTACTGCAAATGTGCATACGGTGTATGACAGCAGAGGAAGGAAGAAAGAGGCACTTTTGATCGGCTGGTATTCTTTGACTTCCCTTTTTCCTGTGGAGGTTTATGTTCCTGACACTAGATGGTAGTGTTAGCACAGAAAACCGCTGTGGTTAGGCACTTGGCAACAAGGCTCCAAGGCTGTGCCCGCTCTCTGCTATGTCATCAGAATTGGTTTCTGCCGCACTTCCAGGATATCTGGGTAAGGGAGAGAAACAAAAAGATACAGCAAACTTAGGAGGCTCCTGAAAGTAGCCACTGCACAAGAAAGTATGATGAACTGGAGAAGCAATTCTGGACTGCGTCATAGACCCCTTGTTATATCACTAAAGGAATTTAAAACACAACTAGTATGAGACTTTGCCCATTAATGAAGTTTGATCTAATTCCTTCCCAGCTGCAACCCAGTTGAAAGATGGCAAATCGCAAGTACATCCCATCACATAGAGATGATAGCTAAGTGTCATTTATAGTGGCATGAAACAACACGTGTCAGACATGGACAGAGAGGATATCTTCCAGAGAAACCAGTGTAAGCAGCATTACAGGATATGCCAAGGGTGTTTTCCATCTTGAAGGGAGAAATGCAACGTCCCCAAGACCCTTAAAGAGATTTTTTGGCTCTGCGGTCACAAACAATTCAATGGTCTCATCTATTTTATAGCCTGAAGCCTACATTTCTACACTCAAAAGGCTGCAGTAAGAACATTCCCTTCTTTGGCTCCTCAGATCCATATTGTCCAAATGTGACAGAATATGAACCTGCAAGATATCTGTCATAATCATGGGCATCTTTCCAAATGTGGATAATGAAACTGGAGTGCTGGCATGGCAGTATATAGAAGTATCTGGAAACTGGGCTGCTAGGCCTTTTTCCAGGCTACACAGAGAATAAAGAATGTGGGAAAAGGGAGCACACGCTTAATTAAGAGGCTGGTCACACACAGCTGCACAAAGAGGATGACGTGAGTAAAAATTGATCCACAGCTCCAGAGGGTTCTAGCCACGCTTGTAAAGAATGAAACGTAGCAGAGCGAATCCAGTGAAGGGTCACAAAGATGATTAAGGGATTGGACCATCTGACGTACACGGAAAGGCTGAGAGAGCTGCATCATTTAGCATGGAGAGAAAGAAGGCTCAGGGCAGAGGAAGTCTTATCAATATGTATAAACTCCAGATATTTTTGAATATACTTTGATCACTATCCCTAGGATTTTAGTTTTGTAGTACAGGCTTCCCTAAACTACTCCAAGGAGATGGATGTCTTTCCCATTGCACCCTGCCCCATGTGTAATGCTCCCTCCCGCTGGAAAGCTGCCACTGGTGCAAATGCATTAATTGCAAAAAGGCCCTGGAAATGGGCTCTACTCGATGTGCCAAGCTAAAGCAAAGGCAGACAGTGAAAAAAACTGCAGATTAAAATTCTGCCTTACAGCCCAGACATTTTATGTCTTATTTCTGTGTGTCTCAATATACACACTGACTCCTGCAACCGTATGTTAAACAAATTAAGTCTCAGAAAGTGCATTCAAGCTAAAAAGCAAATATTTGAGCATGGAGGCATTTATGCCACCCACTTGAGCAAGTATTAAATGCCAGCAGGAACAATACATCTTCTGTGAACTCCAAAATGCCTGTGGCGAGAGAGAGTGAGCTTGATAACTCTAGCTAACCAGCTGTAACGGTATCAATAGAATTATTGTAAGGAATAATTATATATTTTGCTGAAACATCATTCAAAATCCACCCTTAATTATAGAGGATCAATTTTTACTGGAATTTATAATTTCTTCTAAACTGAAATCAATTTCTACATACAGTTAAAGGGCAAATCGTGTAGAAACATCTCTTTGCTAAGTATAATTTTGCATCTTATCAGCTACAGTTTTCATTCTCTGTAGAGAAGAAGCCAGTCTACTTTTGCAACAGGGTCTGAGATCTCAGCCTGCAAATGAGGACAAGACTGTAGCTATTACTATTACACTAGCATAGTACAACTAATGACATTAATAGCACACCCATGGTATCTTCCCATCTCTTTTAGCAGCAGATTAACCTGTTTAACAACAGATTTCCCAATTCCTGTCCTCTTAGATACTTTTCAGGAACAGTCTCAAAATAACCACTGTGTTCTCTTTTCAGACCCAGACAAGAAAAAGCAGGCACTGATCAAAAGCCCACAGCCCAGACAAACCTATTCAGAAGTCATCCGATCAGATGGATGAGAAGGAAAAAGATTAAGTTCTTGGATGAAGTAAGTTACAAGGATCTTCAAAGGTTAGAGGTAGGACTTTGAATTGCTCTGGGGTTGTAACTTTATTCCAGGGGATGACAACTTTATTCTAGTCTAGAATTTGGAGTTCAGCAATGGCTTTGCCTGAGATACTATTACACAGCTGGATCAAACTTTCTTTGCATCTGAGACAGTCAATGTGTATTTTCAGAGAGAAGGCATTTCAAGACTTCACTTAGAAAGCATGAAAAGGGCGGATAGTAACACTAGTAATGTCTACATGAAAGAAATTGCCACTGCATTTAGACAGAGAAGAGAACCCTTAACCACTGCTGCTTTCTCTATTTTCAGAAGTATCTCAGAGTCCCATGAATTCCCTTGTACTGTGAACTACACACCTGAAAGGCTAGCATGCCTGCTGATTGCTAGAGTTCAAACAGATCAGGCATTTTCTCTAGTCCACCTATATTTGCAGGAAGACAAGAGTTCTGTGGATGAAAATAAAACCTTCCGTATTTGCCTGCAGATTGTAAAATGTAATTTATTGTGATATTGTAGCCCAGCTGAACAAATGCAGAGTTGGCCATCATCAATGCAGTAATTGGCATGGCTAGACCAACAACACGGGACTGATTGTTTGTGGTGCGACATATAAACAGCCTTTAGTTTAATTAAAGAAATTGGGCACCTGAGAGATTTATAGGTATCAGTGTGGGCACTTTGATCAATCCAAGCAACTCATGTGGAGAACAAATCTAGGACTCAAAATTGGCAAAGGAGGTCACTCTAAATTCCAAAACTACCTTTACCTACAGGTCTCTGCTACATCTACTGCTGTCAGTGGATAGGCTCACAATGAGTTGCCTTGCGCTCAGGAGATGGATGAACCTTACATTCCAATATTAAAGCCACTAATATTCCTCCAGAAACAAAAACTACCAACTTGTTTGAACCTTCACCAAGCAACACTGGCCAAAAGCCAGAGAACAGTTAGACACCGTTCCACTTGTTCACACTGATTTGCTGCTACAGTCAGCAAATGAGGTCTGTGAAGTCATGTTCCCTTTCAGAGAAACGTTTGTTTGTTCCTCTATCTTAATAGCAAAATCCCACAACACTGAAGGCTGTCTGGGAACTAAATGACTCTCTGTTTATGGGTAATGCACGTTAAAATTCACCTGTTAAAATTCGATGCAATGGCAAAGTGATGTAAGTTAAGTGTGCATAGAGAAGAAAATTTTCATCTGTTCTGTTCAGCTTCAGCCACGAGCCCACCAGAGACCGTCCTGTTCCAGATAAGGACCGTGACCTCAGATTTGTTGCATTATGCAGATCTGTAAAGGTAGAAGACAGCAAGTTTAAAGCCATTGTACTATCTGCATTTTATTGGAAGATTCAATGAAAGCTTCTAGAAAAAAAAAAAAAAAGGAAAGCCAACTATTCATTGTCTAGAGATAAATCACATGCAGGTCACTTACCACTATTTTTTTTTTTTTTAAATCAGTCATATCTTGCCCAGTACAGACTTCACCATTTACTTCAAACCTAATGAGTTATAAGGCACAAGCAAAATCCTAACTCAGCCTTCCCTTATATACAAAATAATAGAATATCCCTACAATTAAGTAGTTACTCATGCAGAAATGCACAAGTATAACAGAAGGAAAATTCCATCTTATGAAGATTAACATCTGCAATACATGGGAAGAGTCAGTATTAGTGAGCGAGTTCACTGCAGATCTCCAGGTATTCCCCAAGCCAAACCTGGGATTATTCTGCCATGTTATTCTTCCTAAAGTTAGTTTAGAGATCCAAAATATATTTTAAAACAAAAGGACACTGAATCCACTGTAAGCTAGAGGTTTTTATAGCTGCAGACAGGAATGCATATGTTACATCTGTTGAGTGTTTCTAAGCTTTCCCTCCATTCCTCTGTAAAACTCAGCCGTGTCCTACAGTGCTAAAAGCAGATGCTGAAGTGATCTGAACCAGAGTGATCCAAGCTCTGGGAGTCATTTGTTTAAAAGCAGGTCCTGATCGAAACAAAGAGACCTTAGCAAATTAAAAAAAAACACAAGTGGCAGCTACTCTGGCAATGTGCATATCACTGTGGAGGAAAAAATAAATAAATCTTGTTTTCCTTCCCTGTAAATGTGTATGGCTAAACACTCTATTCCCTCTTCCCACACATTACCACTATGTCAAGAGTACTGTGGTGATCAGGTCAGAAGGACTTGACTCTGGTAGCTGGAATAAGAGCAATTCTCCTGCTGTGTCATGCTTGCCCACAGCAAAAGCAAGCGAAGCCTAATGGGCTGCTCCTGTCCACAACAGGTCTGTCCACACTGGGGTCAGGTCTGCAGCAGCACTGGCCAGACCAAGGACACTACTGACCTTCAGACAAGCCAGTTATTATCCACCCACAAGGCCAAGATATACCAGAATTTCCCTGTTTCTACAAAAAGCCTATCAGTGGTGAAATGAAGTCAGCTTTTTCCCTTCTGAAAAAAACAATAAAAAAAAATTCACTACTGCAGCTCCTGAGTAAACACTGGTAGGACGCTCAGGTTTCTGTAATCAAAGTTCTTTGTAATCAAATTGAATTTAGTTACTTCTTTTAGAAAGCTCATTCTTGAATAAATTAAACTTCCTAATGTAAGCTGCTGAAATATTTCTTTTTAAAACAATATTATTATTTTAAATAAGGTTCAGGAACAATAAGGTCAAAAAATTTATAACCATAAACAAAACCACACTTCTCAGTATTTTATATGTATGCTATATTATATGTGTGCTATAAAATGTTTGGAAAACCTGGAATTTGTTCACTTCCATAAATATTTCAGAAAGAAAAGAAAATGAAAATAATAAGGGTGTTCATCATTATGATTAAATATGCTAGGATTAGATGCTGCAAAACTATACTGATTAGACACTACCACCACCAATGAGGGCTGCTGGATAAATGCTTAGAACTCCATTCTCCTGCACAGCCTCCAGGAGAAATACATCAGAGACAGCAGGACTCCATCTGGGAAAGCAGTTCTTCTCACCACACTACATAGTAACTGACTCAAGCTCTAGCCTTTGTAGAATTAAACATGGAGACATGCTGGTCTCCAGCTTTCAAAGAGATGCTAAGGCTGTGAATAACCCTAGTTTCAGAGTGGCACCAGAACTGGACTTTCTGGGGAGCTAGGTTTTTCACACTGCAAACCTTTTGGAAAATCCAGCATTGGAATTCCTTTCCTTAGATGTGTTCCCTCTCCTCTTTGAAAGTCTGTTTAGCTGGTGTTACTTCTCTCACCTCCACCATCATCGTCTCTGAAGAACTCCTCACTGTCATTTGCTGAGTGGGATTTTTTCATCTCAGCAATTCGATTTCGGGGCACTTTTCTCTTGAGGGACGGGGAGAAAAATGATGGGCGATTGTTGCGTTCTGGGGTTGGCGGTGTGCTGAAAGAAGTGACCTGAAAGGGAAATAGAAGAAGTGCCAGGGAAAGTTTTGTTTAAGAAGTTCTATGCTTCTAATAAGAAATAATCAGTCTCAAATATGCACCACAAGGTAGTCACATGTAAAAATTAGAGTCACGACTGGCATCTAGTTGCAAGTTTTATCAGAGTGGTCAGAGACTGTCAACTGCACAGTCATCTCAGCTTTAAGATGCTCATCAGGATGAAAGTATTTTGATGCATCAGCACCCTCAACTGTTATGTAAATAATGAAAAAAAGTCTCTCTTCGGAGCTGTCATGTGATCACTTTTCACAGGGATTTATAGTCGCAAAGGAATAAAAATACAGATTAATAATTTATTTAGGCACCAAGAATGTCAGTCTTATTTTTGCACGTTGAAATTCAGAAGACTTAATAGGCTAAGAATGTACCGTGCTGGACACAAAATTGTGCATCTTCATTTCTTTCATAAAGATGAGGTAGTTGTTTCCCTGGTTAAACAGATGCCACATGAGATCACTGTAAAAGGTCACAGTGTCTGTGAAGTAGGGTCACAAGACAATTACTTAACCCAAGATGCTGATGCAAAAGCCAAGTCAATGTGCAATTGTATGTATATTATTTCTACATAGGATGGAGAAAAACAAATTGAAAGGCCACTGATGGTTTGGTTACAGCAAGTGATGACAAATATAGGGATATAATTGTCTATGATGAAACACAGGTTAGGCACAGAACTATAGAGGCAGCCTTCCTTCAGAGCAGCAGTTGCTCTTGCATAAACCACAATTATAGTCAGCCATACCTACTTCAGAAAAAATTTCAATTGTAGTAATTATGTACTGGTTTTGCTAGCAATATTTTAACAGTTTCCTTTCAAATGAAAAAAATATGGATAACTACTTTGCTAAAAGAGATGATCAACATTTATCTCATCCTTTCTTTTTCCCACCATTAATTTAACAATCTCATAATGCTTCCTGATATGAGATCTGATATTGCTCATATCTGTCTTTACAAATAAGGAGGGAAATGATGTGTGAGGATGACAGTCAAGCCAAGTTGATGTTGCAATGCAGAAACCCTCTATGTCATCTCCCTGTCATTAATACAAAAATAAAATTCAGAAGCATTCTACCACCCAACCGATCCTCTCTTAAGTGCACTTGATCTCTAACCTATGCTTGTCTCAATTTATTTTTAATTCTGTAGCCATTTCATATCACACCTGGAGGGAAAACCAGAGACAGACAAATCACCATTAAAGCCATTAGCAAAGAGCAATGATAATACGTTATCAAATAGAGGCACTGGAAGTCTTGGAGCCAAAAGATCAGGAAGGCCCTCCAGGCCTGGTTTCTTCAGGCTGTATCTCTAGAGTAGACAGCACGCATAGCCAGTTCATGAGCTGTGCTGACAGCTCATTTTGCCTTTTAGGAAGCCAGAAAGAGAAATCACACGACTTGCATGGACACCACTGGAAGCAGTCCTGCTGGCCTTTGAACTCCATGGGTTAGTGAAGGTACACAGGAAACCAGACTGGAATCCATCAGTAACCACCCTGCCTGGGTCAGGACACATCTGCATAGATATTTTAAAGGCACACTGCCTAATCCCCATTAACTAGGTAAAATGCTTTAACTGAAAACAATGCTCAGGACTGAATAACGGCCAAATCAGGATCTTTGGACTGACTCTATTGGCATTTTACTGCACTTGTATTAAAATTAAGCATATGTGTAAATATGGTACTACATCTAGATCCATAGTCTTTGCTTTAATATACAGGCTTCACACTGCTGGTATTCACTGGTGGCAAAATCTCCTCACATCAAATCTCCTCAAAAAACTCCTCAAAATTTCCCGTGAAGTTTAGTCAGCAACCTACACCACATACAAATTCCATGTTTCTAGGTAAACCCCATCTTGTACAGAAATGGAATCTATTAATTTTCATAGAAAATAGGCAGAACCATCATTTTCCCTGGCATCAACATCACTGTTGTTCCAACAAAACACTCCTCCAGAAGTATGAATCATGCATTCATCTCTGTACTCAGGATTTGCTCAAAGGAAACTGCGACAAAAATCCATCTGCATATATTGAATATATTTGAAATCTACACAAGCAAAACTAAGTTCAGAACCATGATGTGGGTGAATTCCAGCTTCAGTTCATCCACTGGCTTTGAAACATTACATATCCATGCTTAACCTTAAGTCAGTACTTCTATCTACTACTTACTCTCTCATGCACTGGGGATTCTGGATTTGAATCTTCTTCTGTCCCATACGGTGAAGTGTCGCCAGTAGAAACTCTACTCACTGCCATCTCCGCATGTCCTTTGCCTTGTGGCCCTTTCATTCGGACAAACTCCATGTTGTTATATTTATAAAAGCCAAAAGACATTCTTTGAGCCATCTTTGCTGCAACACTCACCTACAATGCACCAAGATGGGAGAGAAATACATGTAATATCACCTCCAAATATAAAACAAAATGTTCTCTGAAAGCAGTTAGCTAAGTGCAAGTCAAAAACAGAGCAGATAATGGTCATTATCTTGATTCTTAGGAAGTATTTTAAGCCACAGTCTGAAGTGATTTCCAAAGGGGAAGCAATTTTACAGATATAAAAGCAGAGGCTCAGAGGAGAATCAACTCCTTCAGCTATCCAAAAAGCAGAGTTATCCAATGACAAGCTGAGATAAAACAAAAGCTTTTATTCATACCCACAGAACGTGGCACACTGCAGCACAGGCAAGCATGTGCGCAACTCAACACAACCTGCACAAGGACACTCGCTTGAGTACAAAAAGTAACAGACACATACATAAACTAGCAAGGCACACAGCCCAGTTGTGGCACTACTTTATGGCAGGTACAATTCAGACATTTGTGTTCACATTGTCAAGCCCAAAGCATAAAGACAGAGCCCCCATGTACAACTAACCTGCATCACATCGCTCACCACAAAACCCTGACACCTTTTGAACCCTTCTCAACAGAGAAAAGGGCTCAATTTCCAGTGAACACAACTGAACTGAAAACTGAACTGAGAACTAGAAAAAGGAACAGACCAATATGAAAATAGTCGAGGTTTTGTCAAGTGAAATAAGGGGGACTTATGCATAAGCTTAAGTGGTTTATCACAGCTTTCATCAGTTTATCCTCTTAAAGGGCCAAGTTTGTTCATAATATAACACAATCTATATTGCAGTAAGAATTAATACAGACAACTGAAATCAAGTAACCTTCAAAAGTACAGAGAGCTTGCTTCTGTTCTCTTAAGAAGAGTGAAAACACAAGCAGGTCAGATTTCAAGTTTTGCCTTTGGCTATAATCGAGTGTTTAAACAAACTATTCCATTTCATCTAACAAAACAATATGAAGCAGCAGTATGGTCAAACAGGACGTTCCTCAGCTATGAGGTGATATTAACACATCAAATCTTGCCTCTCCACTGCAAGGCTTTCTTCTTATTTAGCCTTTAGTGATTCTGCATTTCCATGTATTTTAATAACCTACCTGCTGATTGATTGAGGCCATAAGATGATGGCAGGATAGAGAAACAATTTGAGTTTCATGTTCTCTGGAAAAATGGCTATAAGAATATAAACTGCTCTCATTTAAAAACAAGGAGAAGGGAAATTATTCAGGACCTCTACTGAAGAGGGTAGGAACAAAGGGAAATGAAGGAGTTCACAGTCACGGTAGGTATTGATTGGTGTCTTTTTCTTTTTTTAATCCCTCAGCACTGTCTTCACAGCAAATCTTTTGTGAAGTTTATTGGCTGTTGCACTCTCTTGACTAAGTACTGAATTTGAAGCTGCAAGTGATGGCATTTCATGTTTCTATTGGAAAGCAATGAGAGCTTCCTTCCACGGCACTGAAACGACACTGGCCTTTTGAAAATATCCACAAATAGAGAACACACTAAACAAAAACACATTTTACATTTAATAAGATAGTTATCAGAGTTTAAGATCTCCCTGTAAAACATGCCTTCTCCGAAGTAACTAGAAAAATCCATGAGCTTTCAGAAAGAAGAAAGGGTTCCCAGAATTCTGTTATTCAGATCCGCTCCAATGTCATACTCTTGCATTCTTACCAACTTCACTCCTTTTGGCAAACACAAGAGTAATATAACCTGATCTGAGCAACCTCAGCCGTCTGACCCAAAAGCACTAGCTTTGGAGCAGCTTTCAAAACCAAAAAGGATAGGTCATGATGCAGATGATCTAACAGGACAAAAAGCCAACAGCCTCAGTAGCAAAGAAAAACTGTGGTCAGCATCACTGTTGCAAAAGACATTGACTTTCAGAAGTGCCTTACCCTGTTGTCATAGACCTTCTTGAGTGCTTCATAGCGGATGGACCCCTGAAAAATCACCCCTTGGAAGGTGTTGCTTTTGTCACTGGCCACCAGCTCCACACAGACCATTTCTCCTTCTCCCACAGTCATGTCACTGAAAACCTGCAAGATGCAAGATGAAACACTTCAAGGAAAATCGCACCTAGTAAAGTTCAAATACAATTCAGATTCCCGTGTTTCTCCTTAGGCCCAATGAGATTCAATGTAAATGGGAAAAAGCAAGGGAGCTGTAGGCTCCATCACAGCCTTTCCAAAAACCACGGACTCCAGACAGTGCCCGCTGCACATCATGTGTTGGGATAAGCAATTCTTACAGTCAGCCTCTCTTGCTTCAGCCCATCATAAAGACAGATGCCAAAATCCAGCTCTAAATCTCATTTCAAACATATTAAAGAATGAGGAACGTCAAATAAAATCATCATGGACTTGCCCTATAAAAAAACTGGAATATAGCCCTCAATGGCCAAGAACATTTGTTCAAAAGGTGCCAGAAAACAACCACTCTGGACATAAGACTAGAATAGGACAAAACCCTGCTGCAGCCAGGAACTCACCTCTTCAAAACTGTCGATCATGAAGAATATGTTGGGATAGCTGATCTTTGACTCCTCTCCTTTGCTGTCCATTGGGTGTTTGCTAGGAGATGCAAACACTTGCTGAGAAAGATATTGGAAAAAAGAAAATTACATCTTCTCAGTTAAATGTGCCCAGGAATGGGCACGCTGAATACAATGCAAACAACACCAAAACACCACAGTCCAACACTGCTCAATCAGCCAACACTTGTGCTTATGTTAGGGTGCTGGACATCTTGCAGGCAAAGCTGAGCTTGCAATAATGACAGAACCTTCCACTCGTGAAATCCTTGAGTTTTCAGGCGCAAGCTATCAGGTACTCTATAGTAAATGCCTCTGTATGTACCTGACCTCTCACCAACCTATGGTAGTGCTAAGGTATCCCCCTCTTCATTAACAGAGAAAACCACTTTGAGTTATTTCTAAGTTGCTGAAACGTGCTGCGATGTAAAAGCACACACAGCAAGAAAGTTACTGTGGAGCAGCTGACCTAACATTATTTGTTTGTACAATTAATTTGTTGTTATTGCTTGCTTAGTCTCACAGTAAGATCAATATTACCCAGAAATGAGATTGAGAGTCTCTCAGGAGGACAAGAACTTGATTTCTCACCCTCATCTTCCACTTCTGTTTCTTTCCCTAGCCATTGTGCTTCCTGTTGCACACTCCTCCCTCTGAAGCAATTCCTCATCTCCTTTGTTCATTTCTCTCTTCAAAACAATCAACGTTTAAAAAGCTAGAGGCTTTAGATTTTATCATTCCAACAATATTATAAACAGTTAAAGAGGGAGAAGAATTCATACCAAGTAGCTTTCTTTGCTTCCACCTCTGTTTACAAAGCTTTGAATTAAAGAAACATGCCAAATCTCAACACATTCACCATGGGCTAAAAGATCTGAATCTGCCCAGACTGTCAGGCTTGTGATATTCTTGCTCCAAACCATTCAAACCAAAACACAATTAAAGGTAGTATATTAGATATTCATGAGTGTTGCTTTTCCCTATTTGCACATATGAAACCTACATGCAAATTTACATACAGATTATTAAAGAGAAATTAGAAAGTAGATTCTAATTTCATTACATTAGAAAGTAACATGACTCGTCAATGATCAGGCTTGCACTGATGCCTGAAACAAGGACATCTTCCAGGCACCCTTGTTCTTATACCATCCAATGTAAAGCCAAAAAAACCCCAAACTCATCTCCAGTCAGACACACCAGAGGAAAATACAATTTGTAGAGGTCTTATTGTCAAGCCAGCAGAAAATCAATGTAGTCTGCAAAAATAATTCAGGGGAAAGTCAGCCTTTTTTTACACTGGTTTCATGCCTTAGGTACTTTCCTGGTATGAACACAGTAGCTCTGCCATAGCTCTGGAGCAGTACAGCATGTCACATTCCTGGATAGGGTTTCTCCCTATTCAATGTCTGGCTGTGCACCGACAGGATAACATATGCTTTCTAAAGCAAGAAAAATCAGAGAGGTAATATAGATCTTAAAAAGCTGGCTTTTGTTCATGTAAAATGAAGAGCCTCAGTGGTGCCTGTTACAACGAAATGTCCTAATGCAAATATGCTTTCCACAGTATATAGAATTGCTTTTCCTCTCTCTCCATATAACAACTTCATGATGTTGTAATGTTATTAGTATGTACTGATAATTTTTAATGTGTTCTGAGTTTCTCCTAGAAAAGGGGAGACAAAGAAAAATTTGTAAGCAGCCTCACAGTATAAGCCTCTAGAAATGAGGAACAAAAAACCTCCTCCTTATTCTGAATATTGCTCACATGCTTTGGGCAGGCCTCTTATCCTCATCTTCCTAGTTTTCAAATGGGCATGCAATATTTACAGATTTCTTTTTCTCAAAATAATTTTGCAGAAGTTAACTCAGGGTGAAATTTGGACTTGTACACAGCAGAAACATCAATGAGAAATAAAAGGCTTGTTGCTAGCGGTGTAAAGTGGTGTCTTAACAGCACCAGAAGAAGGGAATTGTGTGCCCAACACACAAATTACTAATACAATAATCAGCATTGCTAGTTTTCTTTGTAGGTGAAACAACAACTGATTTCACTGTGGTAAAACAATGTTAAACGATTAAAAAATATTGGCTTATTTTAGGTAAAGCCACACAAACAGCTGAGTGAGCTAAAGGAATGGAAATGTCTGGGATAAACAGTTTGTGCAACAGGAACCTTTTAAAGTAGAACTTCTGCCAGCTAGGGAAAGTTGTTGCAAGATCTGCAGGAAACTGAAGGAAGACCTCCAGCATTTCTTATTCCTATCCATTCCATGCTTATTATTCAGTCCCCTCTACTATGCAAAAATCTGGATTAACTGTATACTGCACACAAACAAGTGATAAAAGCCTTCTTTGTGGAGATGGAAGAATGAGCAGTTTAATGGAGAAAACAAGAATCACATAAAATAGTAAAAATAAACTGGTAATCAGTAAATTGTCTACCTTTTAATATCTCTACATTACAGATTTACCCTGAAGGTTTCTCACAATTCATGTCTTGTATAATTTGGGGTTTAGCCTCAGATTTGTTAACAGTTAGACACACTCCTTCCGGCACACTCTCCCCAAATCCAGTAAGCAAAGATATAAATCTTGAAAGCACAGAGAGGTCTTTATGGCTTTTTGAGAGGGGCTATAAAGCACATTTAAATTCCACATTTAGCTGACTGGCAGGAAATGTCAGCAGACAGACTCGAGCTGTTTCACAACAGTGAATCTGTGACAGAGCACAGCGTGAAAACTGCTGTCCTGGTGTTGACACACTGTTTAGGATCAGGTAATATGGGATGCCAACCTCTTATCCCCAGTAAAAACAGGCTAATCTCACCTGTGATTTCTTTTTATGAATGTGAATATCTCCTCCATCGGAGCGTGTGCACACAGCACATGTCACCACATAATCCAGCTAAAACGAGACAACAGATAGAAAAATGAAGATTTAGAGTTAGAAAAAATAAAAAACAGTCATTTGGACAAAGCAGAACACATTCTGCATTCATTTTTTTCAGCTCTCCAGCTAAAAAAGTGTTTTGGTATTGGTATTTCCTTTATTCTCCATACTATCTGAAACTTCTACAATCTTCCTGATAGCCCACAATATTTGTATTTGTTTATTAACTCAGCAATACTGAAATCTTTTAAAAAGACGCTTGCTGGAGTGCACAACCTATGGGTAAAGAAACTCCTGTTAGTATTGTTTAACACCAAGCTTACTGGTCAGCTGCGGAATAAGCATGACACACAGAAGAATACTTTAAGGTAGAAATGGAAAATATATCCTCCCTTCAAAAAGGAAGAAATGGAACCAATAATGAACACAAGCAATACACTAGAGAGATCAGAAACCATTAATGTAGCCTGCTAAGCAACCTGAAAAAACTTATAAGGTGCATGTGTAACAGTTCTGGACTGCGATGGCCAGCTGTAATAGTATCTCTAAATTCTGACTGTAGCAAACAGATTCTGTTTTAATTCATCATCAAGTAAGTGCAGAAACTGCTCTCTGCAGAGAAGTTCTGCAATGAGAATTTTGGGAGAAAGGGGACAGAATAAAAACAATTTATTCTCTAGGATGTGTGCAATGAGCCAGCAGTCTCTCATTTTGGGATCATAATCAACAAAACTTTTCAGAGATCTGGAATGACTACAGTAGCGTTCACCTCCCCAAAGCACCAATGTAACATATGCAATAACCGAAGAATTAAGAATAAACTGAGTTAATTAAAAAAAATAATAACAACATGTGCTAGATTCATCTTCCCATCAACAAACAGAAAAGGCTCACTAAAGCTCTGATATCAAGAGCAGCAAACTCCCAGTGCAGTACATAATACCTTTACTGCATTTTCACTCAGCAGTTTCCCCTCTAAGCTGCACCAATATTGTGAAGTCTAATGAAAACACTGCTTGTCTAACAGCCTCATTCACTCTCAGAAACTATCATACTTAACAAAGCCTTCCATTTTGCAAAACTTTGTTAAGAGCATAAAATTCAGCCCCGCGTCACTGGGTATACTTGAAGATTTTGAAGAAAGCTATTAGGACTACTGAAAAATAATATATATCTCAGGTTTTGTTCATTTATACTCTCTGAAAGGCAAAATAAAAAACATGTTTTGTTTCCATTCTCCAGAGGTGTTCAAATCCCCCAGGCTAGGGAGGAAAGAGGACAGATCAAAGCCTTCCCTGCAACCTCTCTAGCATAAATAGCCCATGAAAATTAAATAAGCATCACTGTTACCTTCTGTAGAATGAGGTTCAAGTAGACGCTCTCTTCCCAGTCAATGTCAGGGTCTCCCAGCCCAGGAAGCTTCTTAGAATCTCTCCGGTAAACTTCAACTTCAACCTGCTAAGAAAATATCACAGCTCCTTGAAAAATATTATCTAAAGGTATCTATATGCATACATAATATTGACACCAGAAAATGCAAATTGCATAGCTCCCTGATATATTTTTCTGCCAGAATCAGACTTTGCTAACCATGCAAGGCCGGCCGTCATGGAAGGCTCTGCACAGAAGTGAAGCTTCATTTATTCCTTTTGATGGCAATGTTTTAGCATAAGTGAAATAGATAAAATCTGCCATCCACACACACACATTTCTCTTAACATAATTCCTTGGAACGAAACACATCACCAGACTAACGCTCAGCATTGTCTAGCTGGTAGCTGTTTGGAGAAAAACACAATGCAGCAGGAACTAGAACTCAAAGCCACCACATCAGCAATGAGAAATCTTCACCCTAAGGAGCCTACACACGCTCTGTGAAGAATCCCCTTTACCCCAAGCCAGCTGAATGTCACCAGGGATAAAACAAAAACGCAATAAATCTGCACATCTTTGTGGAGGCAGGAGGAAAGAACTGAGCTTGCTCCCAAGTGCAGTGGGACACTCTGGGATGATGAAATTCACAGAACACATTTTGTTAACTCCTTTTCTACATGTTTCACGCTGACAGTACTGACTGGACCCAGTTACATATGAGATTTTGCATTTGTACTAAAAAAGAAGCAAATAAAAAAGCCCTAAGTAATCTCAGAAAGCAGCAACAACCCCACAGATGCTAACAAATGGAAGCAACTGAGATAATAAATATAAAATTTGACTTGATGTAGTGCACAGAGTTAAACAGTAGTTCAACAGCTTACAAAAAAATCTGCAGGTCAGCTTAGTCTCTGAAATGGTGAGTAAAGCAAAATAGAGGGATAGGTAGTACACTTAGTAGATGCCAAAGCTATGTACTATCTTGATATACCTGGAAAAACATTTGTTTCTCTTTGTCAAATATCTTTTTGGTTAACATTAACATTCTTAAATAGCTGTTAAAATATCTGGAATATTGTGACCAGTTAACATGGATGCAAACAGGGTAATTCTTGAACCCTTTTTTGTTTTGGATGGGGCAGAGAAAAAAGGGTGGAGCTAGTTTATTAGAGAACAGATTGTCATAAAAGTCTGAACATGTGAACGAAATCACACGGAGTAGGATCAAGCCCTGTAGTAGCTGCATCTTTATTTCAAGTCCTCTGGGAAGGACAAAGCTACAAGACCAAAGCATAGTGAAGACGATCAAAACACTACAATGTTTCAGGGCTGATACCATCATCAGATACCACAAAAGCTGCATGTATTATTTGTTATTAACTTTTTTCCACTTACAAATATCTTTTAAAAACAGTACAGACACATACAATGTCATTCCTTTATTTCTAAAGCTCCTAACCATGAGTTTTTCTATTGGCAACATAATTGCACAAATTATTGAGAGTTACTGTAAAAAAATAAGACTAAGCTGTGAGCAGCTGAAGGCAATAATCTCATCTAACTTCACCTCCAAATAAACTAAGGTGATTTTTGCATTTTGGTGCCTAACAGCACAGAAACGGGTCAGGGCACCGTGGTTCACAGCGAATCCCTGCCACGGGTGCTGAGCACTCAAGCTCCACCGTAATTCAAAAGGAAATGTATTTAGGCAAGACGGATCATTTTTTTTTGCTGGGCAAGAACCTGCAGGGGGCACAGACCTTGGTTTGACAGGTCACACCAGCCAGGACGTGGATGGTCTCTTCCCAGAGAGAAAGCAGGCATCAGCAGACAGAGGCTGCAGAAGCAGCACTAATCCGAACAGGGAAAGGCAGAAAATAGACTTCCTAATGCTCTCCACGATGTGGACCTGGCCAGCCAGCACCTGCCGTGGCAGCCAGTGGTTTCAGGCACCACCGTAAAAGCTGTACAAAACGCAACGAGCTCTTGTCCTCATGATGGTGCTGCTGCAAACAGCACCGCCGCTCCCCACCTACCTGCTAAAATGCTTCACAGCCCAGGCACCCAAATTACGAGTCACTTTTAGAAAATCTCACCTGTTATCTGATAAACACAGTAGCTGCAACATCTGTTTCATATTCATTTCCAAACAGTTACCTTCCGTAAGTAGCCAAAAGGCGTCCATAAGACATCTCAGAACAGAACAAAGTGCTAAATCTGGACCGGCCAACCCAAACAGCAGCTTCCAGGGGCTTGGTTTCCCATGCAAGTGCCATAGCTCACAAAATAACTTCAGCTCCCTCTTCTGCCATGGTGCCGGAAGGTGACGGTGGCCATTTGATATCACAGAAAATAAATCAACAGGCTTGGTTCAACCTGTAGCAAATGATCCCACTGCCACTGGCACATTGTGTAGTCCCAGACAGGGCCAAAGATGTAAGGAAGACCAGGGCTGACCCCACTCGGACCCTGCAGCCATTTGTTCAGCATTAGCCACTAAAGGAAGCATCTAAATCCATTATTCACAAAAAAAAAAAAAAAAATCATTCAAAAAAAGACACAAAGAACTTTAAACACAAATCCTCACTGTTTCATACATGTTAATTGCTATTGTTTAATATCAGCAATCTAAATTCCTTGGCAGGCTGACCTAATTTGTTCACTTCCCTAGCAAGCTTGCTCAGCATTTGTATGCTTATCTTCCTGGTACTATACACAAGCAGCTTATATGCCAAGAATGTAAAATCAAAACCTGAAGCCTATTCTCCCACGTGTCCGGTGATAGGATGAGGGGGAATGGGCTAAAGTTGTGCCAGGGGAGGGTTAGGTTGGATATTAGGAAAAATTTCTTTACTGAAAGGGTTGTGAGGCATTGGAACAGGCTGCCCAGGGAAGTGGTTGAGTCACCATCCCTGGAGGGATTTAAAAGACGTTTAGATGTAGAGCTTAGCGACATGGTTTAGTGGAGGGCTTGTTAGTGTTAGGTCATACGTTGGACTAGGTGATCTTGAAGGTCTCTTCCAACCTAAATGATTCTGTGATATGTGCAAAAGAATAGCAGTTATGAGATCTCAAATATTGTAGAACTAGCTACCTTTCAATTGGCATCACAGGATTTTCTTAATTTAATGCAAAAATCTAAAAATCAAAGGGAAAGTACTAATCTTCTATATTTATCTGAATCATTTTAAGTGCCTGCAGCACTGCTAGAAGACATTTGGGATTGACAGGATGGGAAAACAAAAGACCAACACGTTCCCTGTCCTGACCTCTAAGTGTTCAGACATCAACAAATAGGAGAGCTGTCAAAAATCTCAGCAGGTTTCCAGTAACAGAAACCAGTACATGAGTTTAGGTAAGTCAGTGTTGCAAGTGCTGAGCATGGTGCTCCCTGACTGAAGAGAAACACCTGCCTTACAAAAGTTTTGCCTTGTATTTACATCAAAATCATGTGGTAAATGTAAATCTTTTTTTGTTGTTGTTTGATTTAACATTACACATATACATAAATATATAATATAGTACATATATTATAAATATAACAACAATATAATATAAAAATAATCATATACAACTACTATTTATAATATATAAAAATCATATTTTATATGCATAAAATTTCATTAGGATCTCATGCTTTTCAGCACACGGTTTTGTGATTTTCTGGGCTTTATTCACATTGTCATGTTTAGCTTTCCAGAGTTAAGAACTGATACAGACTGAAGAACACACTGGATTTCAGTGACAGCCGAGACCTCCCAAGAAAATGCGTCTGCCTCAGCCTGGGTCTTTTTCCAGGTCGGCTGCTGATTCACTTGGTCATATCTCACCTCGATGCTTGTTTATCTGGCTTTAGATTAGATGCACCTTCCTGCATGTATTAAAAATTATTAATAGAAAGAACTGCATAAATACAGTTATTCATTCCCAGCAAAGTCCAAAAGCCAACTGAGATTTCCTCATTCAAGTCAAGATGATGACCCTTCTACAGTTTCAGCAAGCTGAAATCCAGTTTTCATAGAGTTAGCCAGCTAAGGCTAGGAAGGAGAATTAAATCACCTAGGATGACCTCTTATGCATCACAGACGTTTTACTCTGCTACTTCTTTATAAAGCCAAGTTAATCACATTTGACTAGACAGTGCCTAGGAAAATACCTTGTTTTGAGAACTTGTTCCAATGATTAATCATCCTCTTGGCTAAAAATGTGCCACTTCATTTAATTCAGCTGCTTTCCTTTTTCCAGCCTCTGGTTCTTGCCATGCCTATTTCTACTACATTAAGAAGCTCTTTAATACTCAATATATATATTATTTTTTGCATGAAGAAACGTACATGCTCTAAATTTGTCGTTAATCAACCTTTCAGATAAAACCGTGCAGAATTCCTTCAGGAAGTCTCCGTGCCTCCCACACCAGGGCAGCTCTGTAGATTGTGTTCCTTTTCTGCCCCCTCGGTATTTCACCAGTACGGCAGTTTCCTGGTCCTGGCACTCTTACTACTCCCGTTTACACACCTTGGGATTGCACATTTTCTGCACAGCCAGCCTGATGATCTCATGCTAAATAACTTGTGCTTCATGGCTTGTGTATCCTTTCTAGAGCCTGCATGCACTCCTGGCACCGAAGTATTGCACTACAACATTAACAAATGGATCCACACTTCTCAGGGATCAGATGACGCAGTCCAATGGTCCTGCCCTCACTGTAATTCATGAACCACCAACCCGTGTCGTCCACAAATCTGAATCCGCTGTGATGTTGTCATCCAAGTCAGTGATTCCTGCTGAGCCCCCTTACAAACACCTCCACCTGGTGTTGTTTCCCCAGCTACGCCCACGCCGTTTTGCCGTTTCAGCTAGCCAGGACCCCCTCCTCCATCATCCTGCTTTTCCTTACCCCATTTCTTTTCCACGACTGGCAAATATTCTGGCTACCTTCTCGCACAGCTCTTACATACTAGCGAAGCTATGGTCCATCTACACCAGTGTCAGAGAGTGTGGCAGGGCCAGCATGAGGTTACTGCAGCAGGGAACAATTATTATTATCGGAACTGTTGTCAGGAGTGATCATCTGCACAGAAGTGACATCCTAAGTGAGAAGTAGCAAAGCACCTAATGCAGACAAACACTGATGTGTTTTATTCACAGGAATGTGCCTTTCAGGGAGATGTATTACAGACTGGTTATGTTTGCAGAACAACTCAAGTGATAGAAAATCACAGATTTTATAGCAGAAACCAATATAATGCATGCATTAGTTATACACTTGCAAACAGCTGAAACATTTTATCATAAAACCCAGAGAAATCCATCTGAGACTCTAGTCTAGGTTTAAAATCTTTGTAATAAAATGGATGTTTTTTCCCTGCCGTGCCCATTTGCTCCCCAAAGTTTCCAGAACATGACTGATCTTTTACATTGATATTACTAAGATGAACACTAGCATATTTAGCACACACCCCCCAAAAAAAACAACCTCATTCACAACAGCATTAATTCTATGTAGTTCCTAATGAATGAGAGCTATTTGGTGAAACCTGTGTGAATTGAAAATCACCTTGCTTGCTCAGCTTAACTCACAAGCCTGTGAAAAACTCCTGAAAAGAAATTTGTAATCAAAATCAATACAGGCTGTCAGTTGGGCAGCAGGGAAAAATGGGATAAGAACATGGTTTACAAGAAGCGCTATTTTGTTGGTATTCAGAAGCCATCCAAAAAAAAGAAAAAAGAAAAAAGCAGATTCTGGTTTTCTTTTAAGAGAAATCCAATAGGATTACAGGCCTATCCAGTTGTAGCACCACTTTTCAGTTTCCTAGACTACATTCACTAAAAAACAGTTAAAGGGGAGGGAGGTAAGCGTGAAGAGACGAGGAAGAGACAGTGAACAGCATCCAAGAATTTTTCACAAAAAAACTTACAAGTTCAGCTAGGAAATCCTCCTACCATCTCCAGACCCAGCTGCCATACAGAGCCTGAAGTTTGATTTTTAGGATTTTATGCTACTAAACTTTGGGGTTCAAAAGATCAGGAAAAACAGCAAAAGAAAAAAAGCTTATTTCAACAACTGCTCCTTCTACAAACGCAGAATTATTCCCCAACATGTCCACTACAGCACAATTTTAAAAGGTCCCATCACACAGTGCATTCATCTGTTGTGAAGCCCAGCGGCTTTCCACATTTGAGCATCTTTCTCACATTTATCCCTTTACTAGTTTGTCTCTTTACTAGTTCTCCCTGTAACAAACAGGTATAATTCCAAAGTGGTATCTTAAAAATACTAACCAAATTAAATCATTTTCTAAATTCACCAACCAAAGGAACTAATGTCCTTCTCTCCCATGCCTCCCCACCCTGCAAACACATTTCTAGTTTGTTCTGCTCTCTCCCCATGCACTATCCTCCAAGACTGTGAAAGAAGACTAAATTTTACCAGTGTAAATAAAGCACGACAAAATTTTTCACTTAAGGGAATGGAAGAAAGATCTCTTTATAAAAAAAAAAATAAAAAAGATCAGAGAAAACAAAGCATAACAAAGAAGCACTGCCAAGTGCTAAAATCAAGCTATCAAGCAATGGCTGGAAAAAAAATTACACTAATGTTGCCGTTAGTTAACTGTAAGTTTAGTTATATTACCAAGCTGGGCAGAACATTAAAACTCCTTTTCCTTCTGGATCCTTTGAACACATACATTAAAAGTAACTTGAAACACTTCATACAGCACCAATAGTGCTACTATAGCAAGGCAGTTTATGGATGCGAGGGAGCTTTTTATTAGAACCAATTGGTCAGAACAAGCTCTGGGGCGTAAACAGTCATCTTTAGCTCCTTCCACCACTGAATCTATTTTTAATATATTTTTCCCCAACTTATGCAGAGACATCAATTCTCCCTCCCACTACTTCAATGTATTTTCAAAAACCGATATAGTTTTGGACTTCCACATCAACTCAGTGACTAACTTCACCAAGGCTATCGTTGATATAAATACATTTTGGTGGCAGCACTCAAGCTGTGATGAGCTATTCAAGTACTTAGATGAGGCCAAAAAAGACATCAAGAGCAAAATCCAAGAGCAAAATCCAAGCACAAGTGCTCTGATAGAAGTTGATGACACTATACTAGATGGAAAACCTGTGGACCTCCATGAGAACATGAATAAAGAGCATCCACTTTTCTGTTTTACTTTCACTGTATCTCTGAAACACTTCAAATCCCAGTAGAGATGCTCTTAGCAATTTTAACTAAAAGAACAAAATACATGCACACATCCTTTAACTTTCAGAATACTATCTAATTTAAAGATAGAACAACCCTAAGTTTTGAATCAGACTCACAAAAAGTTTCAAGCTAATTTAATATTCTGCTGATGGGAAGAGAAAGGGGTTATATTGATTTTTGCATCTAAAACAAAACAAACAAACAAAAAAAACACAACAACAACAAAATCAATAAGCTCCAGGACCCAGATTTAATGCAGAACACTCTACCCTGGTCTGAACATCACATGGCATTTTCACCAGTAGGTGCAGGTGTGAGATTAGCAGATATCAGGAGGTAAATTCAGTCTGAACCAAAGCTACCTAGTACGAGAAGAGGGTTTGTGTGTAGTGATTCCTGTTCACCTTGGTCTTGGGAAGGGGATGGAGGTAATTCATAAAGAAAAAAGCAATGTGGGAGATGACACTGCTGCCTGAAACCCAGTGGCAACGCAGATCTGTGTGACAATGCCAAAATCTTGCAATGGCTCTGGCTTTAGCACCTCCTCATCAGAGCCAAGGCTGGCTGCACAGAAACTGACCTGCCAAAAATCTGCCAAAACATATCCAAACTTTCCCTGCTGGCTGGAGCTGCCTTTACAGCAGTGCTCACCTCTTTGGGCAAACACTCCTCACCTCCAAAGCACAGAGATGCAGGTCACTCCTCGCTTCTTTGCCTGCATACTACAACAAACCATCAACACAGTACAATTCATAAGGAAAAGATAGTATCCCAGGAGCTGCCAGGACTCTTTGGCACAGAAATATGGGATTTTTGCAGAACAAGAAATCTCCAAGTGTAGCATGGAGGTCACTATCCCAATCTCCAAAGACTTTGGCTTCATATGTATTTAACAGGCAAGGAGAAGCTGTAGTAATGCAGACGTATATGAAGCAGTTTATGTGCTTTATAACAGGCTGCCAAGCATCATTGTGGAATATACACCCAATAAGACAACATGAACTGATCTGACCAAGTCACCCATGAAAATCCATCTGCTCACTCATCCGCTCGGTACCGACAACCTGTCTCTATTAAATGGGAAGAAAATCAAAGAAGTCAGGCATTTTCTGGAGCATGCAGAGAAGCCCTATGGGAATGGTGCATCCCCAGTCCTGTCGCATAGAGAAGCTGCAGAAGGGACAATGACATGAACAACAGATTACGTTATCAGCCTTGCCTAGAATATTTATATCCAAGATAATAGTTAAAAGGGGACAAGCGTATTTAACAATGCAATCGTACTAAAATGAAAAAGATTCTTTCAGATGTAATATGGAGTTTTCATCTTAGGATTATTGGCTACTGTAATTTTCACTGGCAGTAACTCTAGAGGACAATGGTAAGAAAGCTCTCCAAAACAAAATTCCAATTCCCTTTTCCCAGATACTATTATTATTATTATTATTTTTTTTACATTTTATACCTGATTCTCCTGGAACACACTCTGGAGCCCACATAAAAGGCAGCATCATGCCCAGTAGCTATGGCAACTAGACACCCACCTTAGCTGTAAAGCTGAAACAAAGCCCACTGCAATAAAGGGATTGTGAACTGTTGTGTGCAAGAGGCAAAGTTCAGCTACAGACAGAAAAATCAATTTTTTTTTTTTGAAAAACAAAGCTCATTTCAATATTACTTAGAATTGTCTTGCCACATCCACTTCAGCATAATCAAAAGCCCCATCAACAGAAAGAGCAGTAAACCATCTAAAAAGCTGACTTCCCACTGTCTCTAGATAAATCAGAACAGCAAAAAGGTATTTCACTCTCCAGTATCTTGCAGAAGTTCCTTCAGATGTCCGAATGGGACAAGTTGCATGCCCAACAGCAGTTTCTCATCTTTCCATAATGTAATTACCCAGAAGAATCTGTTCATACCTTTGGACTCCCTCTTCCATTTGTTGGCATGAGAAATGCTGGGTGATTAATTTCTGCTACTCATTCATGACCTGCAGGTGAGAAACTCTGCAGCCCACATCATCTCAAAAGGCAAGATTTATGACCTTCCTCTGCCAACACTGTATTGACATTTAGCTTTATCATCAACTTGGTTGATTTACTTCAAATGCTACATGAATTCATAGGCAAGGACATGGGAGGGTGTTTGCAGATGGAATAAGAGCCTTAGAAAACAGAGTGGCTTACCCTCTTTCATCACCCAAGTTGCAGAATGGCTGCTGACAGAGAAAAGGTGCTGCTGTAATAGACAACACCGTTCCTCCTCAGCCTGTACTCATCAGGAATGCAGGGTTCACAGAAGGCTACCAGTGTACATGCTTTTAAAATTGAAATCTAAACAAGCAGTGGTTTGGCACATTTACATGTAGATGGGAGACCCACTCAAGTCAAAATCATCCAGACTATGTTGCAAGAATAGCTCCTATATTTCCCATCCTGAAGAAGCTCTGTTGGTTTGAACAAGCAGCTGAACTTGTTGCAGAATGTCCTCTCCCCTTTCTCACATCTCTTGCATGTATTTAGGACTTCACGATAACAGCAGTCACCTCATGTGAATGTGGGATTGCCAGATTCCATCTTAGAGCAAACTGGCTATATGCATAACAAGATGTAGGGTTACTGACATAACAGTGGATATGGGGGGGGGGGGCTCAACATTTAGTTAAAGGAAATGGGACCAAATTCCTTCCCACTCCCACCCATCTTTCAAATCTATTGGCCAACTTCAGACAAATTTGACAGAGGTCTCACGGATTGTATCATCAACAGAACCAGCAATGAGACACCCCTTTGTTTTCACTACTGGTGAAGAAGGGCCAGGGAAGCTCAGCCTTCTAACTTTTCAGCAGCCATTTGCTGTGAACCAACGAGAAAAGGTGAAGGCTACCTTTTGGGTTGGTAGCAACCAAGAAAAGCATACAGAAATGGAACACACACAGGTAAGAGGCATGGGACATTGCCGGTGGGACACTGGGGGCAGAGAGGGGAGATCAGCTGTACTTTGGAGACTGGAGGGGCCCAGGGAGTATAGCAGGACAAGAGAAGAAGCAAGTGTAGTTGAGGGGGATTTTTTCTAGAGATCAGATATCCATAGAGACCTGGCTATATTGTTCCACATCTCATTGAACAGTTTATTTTAGAACTTTATATTGAATGAGAATAAAATTCTTGCCCATTGAAGTTAAAAGCAAAATTCTCACCAACTTCAGAGGAGCTGGGATTTCACCTCATGATTTTCCAAGTATTTGTAACTTCGACCCACATACTTCAAGGTATATTTGACTCTGGTGTCTCTACAATAGTTTAGATTGCAATGTTTAGAAAACAGGCAAGCCATTATAACTATGATCAGATTCCAAGGAGGAATAACTACATATAACATTCATTAATACAAAGATTCACCACACAGGGCCTTTTCTTATGGACCAAAGTAATTTGCTAGATTTATCGTCCTATTTGCAGTCATGTCACTAAAAGCTGCAGACCTTGCAAGATTTATTAGCGTTCACATAAGGAATATATTAAGCGACAGTAAAGATTACAAATAAGGTTGGAAGTGCTGGGGAAGCTAAAAAGAAAACATTTGATTGTATAAGAAATTTCTATTTGGTACAAAAATAAAGTTCAGTAAAATATTGCATTGTAAAATTAATTTGTATTTTGACATCACTTAAAGGCTCCACTTGCAATTATGAAACTGGACAGATGCATTTGGGAAAGAGTCATTACAAGGAAAATCATTAGTATGATTTGATTTTTATTCATGAGGATTGATATTAGTTAAGGAAGTTAAAACCTCCTGGTAATTTCACTATATTTGGTAAGGATCGGCATGGTTCCCAATCACTTAAGTTTAGCTTCTATCAGGCAAAGAGTTAGAAGTATGTTTTTTTTTTTCCATAGCTAATTTGGGATTTTCAAAAGAGTAAGACGACTAGGCTCAATTCCTAAGGAGAGGAATGCTTCTCCTGCCTCCTGTTTTGTCCACATTTAAATAATCTGGACAATGAGATTTCTAGTACTTCTATTTAAGATGGCTCCACAAACAAAGCTCTGAGCAAGATATGCTAAAATCCTTGTCTTGCACCATTTCAATACACAACCCTCTTGTACCTTCCACTGACTGAAGTGCAGTAATGCAGAAAGGCTGAGGCTGGAGGATAACAAAAAGGTAACTGTACCCACAGGTCGGTTGACTCATCGCAGTCACTCTTCACTGAACAGCCTCAGTTGCAGTCCAAGCTTGAAAACAGCAAAGCCAACCTAAACGTAGCCTTTATTCCCTCCCATTTCCTTTCATCTTGACATTCAGTTCTGCAAAGCTGTTCTTGCTACTTACATGGGTTTCAGCTGCTCTAATTCCTTATAGTCTAATCGTTTTCCTGTCATTTATTGATCTGGTTGCAGATGACAGCTTAATGGCACAAGACTTCCCTAAAGTCAACAACTCAGTTTACCTTAGAGTGAGAAATGGTCTGACCCCTGACTCTGACCCCTGAAATTCAAGGTTTATTACACACTACACAATATTCCATCCCCTTCCAGAAAGGATGAGGCATCACTGCAAACATCACCCAACTTTGACTCATTGGCATCGTCTCCTTCCAAGCAACTGCGCTTCTGGGGGAGGAACTGAATTTGTTCTACGACGGGTTCTGAACTGAAAGGTAAACTTTAAAGTCAGATCCCATCTATCTCCAATGAGACAAGAGTAAAAGGCACAGAGGACATGTTTTCTCAATGGATTCTCATTTTCTTTCTTCATTATTACATAAGTTTATATCTCAATAGTAAACACTTTAAAATTGATTACAGCTCTTGCAACAAGTAATTCTTAATCACAAGGTATTCCTACCAAATGTATTCCATTTTCTTCTTTTCAATAAGCACAAGAGAGATTGTGGATTGGCAAGTCACAATCGGAAAACAAAGACTTAACAAGCCTATACCCCTTACGGTTTCCAGTATCTGCACAGTGTACATGAAGAAGCTGAATCTGAAGCACTAGTAAGAATGAGTAAATTATGAGATTGAAAAAAGCTAATGGGACACACAGCTGAAAGTTGACTTCAACCAACCGTATCATTTTGTAAAAAATCAAAGTCCATTTCTATCATTGCAATTCTAGTAACAGCAAAAGAGGTATAAATAGATCTGAAAGAGGTATACATAGATCTAAGCACATATATTTTTTTACATATATTAAAAATATATATAATAGATTTAAAAATAAAAAACTGCAAAGTGTTCAAATTACTGCAATAGTCTGAATGTTTGATTATGCCTGTCAAACAAATGAGGTGAAAGCAACAACCTGCAAATCATGAGACACATACGGTATGGAAAATATAATCCCCCTGCATAGCTTTGGCACCATAAAAGCCACTGTAACTGTTGCTAAGCAAGACAAGATCAGGATTTAAAACACACTGATCACAATCAGAAAGGCAAGAAATCACTATGTTTGAGATAATGCCAACATAATCCTATCTGCTACCTGATGCTCATACTCTGTGAATTGCATCAACATTCATTCTCAGATTTGGATGCTCTATAAATCTGCTAAATCAACATTCAAGAACTGAAAGGACAGATATAAGCATGACTATTTAAGCATTATTAAGTGTGGCCCCAGACTACAGAGTAACCGATACTTTCAGATGCAACAGTTTGCTCACTGCCATCTTATTACTGTATTTGCCAGCCTTTCTGAAGTCCTCCACGGAAAAGCACAAGTGCCTGAAGAAACATGTAGTGTGCTGACTGCAGAATACAGTCAGCAAAACAAGAGAAGGCATGCCTCATCATTAACTAAGGCAGCAAACAAAGACACAGGAGAAATAAGATTACAGAATGTTAATAACTCATTGCATTTCAAACCATCTCTGTTGGATGTGGAAATGCATAAACTGGGTTACTGAACAGAAAACATATGAAAAAAATGGTAGATAGAGTAGACATTTAAGTTCTAATTACTAGTGTCCTTACAGACTTGATTATGATATTCCAGAGCTTCAGTTCAACTGCACATTAATGCAAGTTTCTACACCAAAAACAGACGTTTACATACCTCTAATGAGGAAGCCGACACTGACTGCGTAACCCTCAAACACACTAAGTCAAAACACAGTAAGTGCTCTGCTGAAGAAGGAGCCTGATGAGGCTTTCTGGGAGCTCCAAGCAGACACTTGTACCTTTTCCAGAGTGAGCAGCCCAGCCTAGCAGTGTTCATCTGTCCCTCAAACCCTTGGTGCCTCAGATATGCTGCATTTGCGATTCTGAATTATTCATTACTGTTTTATCAGCTGGGGAAACTGGGTCTGGGCTTCTGTTCTTCCAGATGAAATTTTGCTCTGTCACAAAGAATCGAGCACCTTCTCAGCCACAAGACTCAGCGTTGCTACATTTCAGTGTAATTCATATTAAATTAACCTCTGATGCTTGCTTTCTTGTCACCCAATTTGAATTTTTAAGAAGAGTTCTTCAGATACACAAAGCAATAAAAAGCAATTCATCAAAAATGCCCCTGCAGCCCACACCCCCTTTCTGAGTTGGGAGTTTACTGATCATGACATCAGGAAGACATTTCAGCTGCATGCTCATTTTGCCTCAGACACAAATTTACTCAGGAAAAAGGACAGAATGTGAAAGCATCTCCAAATCTAATGCTCATTAGCCTGCCAGATATGTCACAAGCATGTCCTAGGTCACAGACAGCTGGATCCAGTTCTGCGTGGGAAAAATGTTATTACACCCATCATGGTATTCTTTTCTTTTTTGCCAAGCAGTCTGTCACAGCACACACAGGATATGGAGATGGTCTTGAAAAAAATGCAACATAAAGAAAGGCTATCAAGTAGCAGCTCCTTTACGTTCATGTATTTAGACAACCAAACGTCAGCAAAATAGCATGGGAAAACACAGGAATTTGAGGGAGTTAATTGTAGAAGAAAAGCCAAATCTTTGCATTTCAGATGTCGAGTCCCTTACAGAAAATCATAATATCAATCTGATAACACCAGTGTTCCTTTTTCATGTTTCAAAACGAAAGCAATGTGTTTACGTTCTCCTTTTCTGCAGAAGCCACTGTTCCTACTCATTGCAACACCTCCAAAAGCTTAGCAAAGAAGAGTTGAGGCAGAACAGTTGTCTCTCTGTATTGACTTGCATATGTCGTAATCATCATTTGTTCCCATGTACTATCCACGCACAAGAAGAGAATGTATTTGGCAAATAAGATGCAGAATTCGGCTGTTTGTTTTTCTGTTGTATTCAGATGGTGATGTGGAACTGCCACAGTTATTAGGAAAAACTTCTTTACTGAAAGGGTTGTGAGGCATTGGAACAGGCTGCCCAGGGAAGTGGTTGAGTCACCATCCCTGGAGGTCTTCAAAAGATGTGTAGATGTAGAGCTTAGTGATATGGTTTAGTGGAGGACTTGGTAATGTTAGGTTATAGGTTGGACTGGATGATCTTAGAGGTCTTTTCCAACCTGAATGGTTCTGTGATTCTGCCACAAAGCATACCATATAGTTCTTCAGGGCACATCCTATTTGCTTACAGTGTTCAAAAAGCACTGGTCTGAGAGGTACAATGGGGACAGGAATGTAAGATTTTTTAAAACCTTGCATTTCTGCTAGATGCTGTGTTCAGGTTGTTGAATCTTCCAGCCAGCCAGATGGTTAAAGTGAATTAGAGATTGAGCTAAGAAATCCTGTGAATTTCAGTGGGAGTCAAATGCCTAAAGACATTCAGTTTGGGAAACTAACTGATCTCCCACCACAGCCAATATTTGTTGTGTCGGAGGTCCAGATGCACACAAATGTGTAAACCATTGCTCCTGTTCAGTTCTGTTTCTGAAGCTGCAGCCACAACATAAGTAGCTTAAGCTTTGTGAAGATTTAACAGCCTGAATGACTACCACATGCATTTGGCAGCAACTCTACTCCTCCACATCTATAGGACACTGAAGAAAGCAGGACCTACTCCAAAATCCAGGTGCACTCAGAACACATACTGACTGTGTGTTGCATACATCTTTTTTATATCTCTGCCCTGTAAATACAGCACCCTCGTCAGGTGACAAAGCATGATGCCAGACTGAAGGAGTTAATAAAACCTAGCTCTGCTGATACACCACTCTTTGAGAAAAACCTTACTCAGCAGTTGTCTCTGTTAACACCATACTAATATTTTTCTTAATCCCCATAAGAAAGTAAAGCTTCTTTCTACAGAAAGATCAGAAGCTTGCAACTGTAACAAAGCATAATCCCTTTTAAATGCCTATTGCATTGGGAAGAGGCAGAGAGATTAAATCTCGATCTAATGCCATTTTAAAATCAGAATCCCAAGTCCAATTGCTTTAACCTCTTAAAGCTGTAGCTTTTGGCAATGTAGAGAACCCTTTGTAAGTGAGGATCAGGGCTTGCATTTTCCAGCCGATCATATTAGCGAGTGTGTGAGGCAGCAGAAAAAGGATTTTTCTGATCTTTACTTAATAGCACATAAAGAGCCACAAGTTAAAGGGATTCCACCTTAAAAAAAAACAACTACTAAATCACTTAACCTTGAGAAGAGCTGTGCTCCACATTGCCCTGCCTTCACCAATCCTGACATATGGGGTCTGTGATTTTGCTAAAAGACAGAGAGAGAAAGTATCTTCAGAACTTGGCAAGAAGAACTGCAAGAGTGTTACTGTGAAACGCCAAGGAAAAAACAGAGTTGAAGGCACTTCTCTGGGATCCAAGAGGCTGTAATGGATGTAACCTAGAATTAGATACGGCAGCTCTGCCGTGGCACAGACCATATTAAGAGCTTAATTGCTGTTTCACCTGTATATACGCAGCTTAGAAATTGGTGAAGTGGAAAAGAGAAGCAAATGGAAAGACCCTTACACTAGGGGGTCTATGAAGTAGATCATTTAAAAGGCTCTTCAAAATGAAATTTCAGATGATAGGGAAGCTTATCATCATTATCTACTGATACTGGCACAAGATTACGAGTTTTATTACTTCAAGCTGTTATCACTATTCAAGCTGAATTCAAAGCCCTTCTCATTCAGCCTTAAAATTGAACCGAGCCTCTAACTAATCTTGATCTTAACAGTTTTTCTCTGCTTATCCTCTATTACATTTTAATTCAAGTGTTATTGCTGACACTCTTCAGCTCCAGTAAGCACAGAAAAAAAAAAACATAAGCAGGAATGACTTTTAAATCGCACAGGACAGCCATCAAAACCTGTAAAGTGTGTGATAAATCAACACTTGTTTCTTGTTGACATGAATCATCACACCGTGGTGTATGATATGAACATGCCGTGTGAGCTCATCATGTCAGAAACCGAACATCACTATTGTCAGTATTCAAACAGCTCCTCTCCTCTCAGTCTGTTTGTGCCGTCATTGTTATCAGTCCTACAGGAGACTACTGTGCTCCAAGCTCTGCAGATCTTATTTTCACGAATATAAATTAATACTGAGATATCATAGGACAACGATTCACCTCATATGTCTCTCTGCCAGCATTCTTCAGTCAAAATCTACAATGGCCAGGCAAATGCAGAGCAAATACATGTCTACAGAAAAACTACAACGAACTTGCTTTACTGTATACCCAAGCTACATAGACCCAACTCTACAAATACCTAACAGTCAGGCTTCTGTGCAGCTGGTGGAGAAATCATCACCACTGATGGTGATCACCACTGACAGTTCAACACTATCTGAACACAAGGCAGGAGCCCATGATGTAGCTCTGGTTCTACCTCTTCATGGTCCCAAGCAACCCCAAACCTCTCCCATTCCCCACTTTTTCAGTCTACCTCTGGGCATGTAAATGAGAGTACCTAATTTGGTGGGTGGCAGGGATACTAGAAGTTATTTTGAGATTCTAAAAAAAACAATTGGTCTCTAGCTTTTTCCCCTTTTAATGACATGACTTTCGTATTTAGACACCCATCTTTCGAGAAAGAACTGGCAAAACTACAAAGTGAAATCAAAGCCTGCCTAGTTATAATTTGAAGATTAGGGGGAGTCCAGTGTCTCACTGCACAGAACAGGCACAAAAACTACATACAAGAGCAGCTGGAGCTGCAAAGCAGTCAGTTAAAATCAAACAGGAGGAGAGCTACAGATATCAAAGAACTGCAAAACTGAAGTTTCACAAACTTCAGTGCTCCAGACTGAAGAACAAAGTACTTCAGAGTCACAGGAGAGGTTCATTTCTCAGAAGCTGAGCAAAACGCAAAGTCAAGGGGGATTTATAAAACACTATGTGCTATAATGAACACTCCCCAAGTCAGCAAGCAATTCACTAATGCCGATTTTGTAATAACTACCACTTACGAAAAAACTCACAAATCAAAATTATTTATGAGGCTTTTATGAGGCTTAAATAAAGCTCTGAGAGCAAATGCAAGGGTTACTTCACTTTCTCCTCTCCAGGGGAGGTTCAAACACTTTAAATTGATTAATAAGTTAAATAGAGATTGATCAGGGGTCTCTGAATGAATTTTAAGCAATCAGACTTCCTCTGAGGTTCACCTTCCTTGTTGGGAAGAACAAGAGGTTAAACGACCCATGCTTTTATTAGGCTAAACAAAGCCACAGTGTTGTTTGATGTGAAACAGGAATGCATTTGTAGTCATTCAAATGACTTAGGATCAAAGTTTCCTCCGAAAGTCTTAAAGGTGCAAGTATGCTATCCTGAATTGTTAGGTGAAGACTACTAAACTACCAGTCTGACAGCAAAAGATAGGTATTTTACCATCTTCTCCTTAGCAGTTGCCATGATAGAACTTGGAGGGGTGGGGGAAAGAGAAGATAATCCTGCCTGTTTCACATACCTCCAATACAACCTTTGGAAAGTATTCTGGGATCCCTTTTTCAAGGGAGTTGACTATTATAGCTCTTTGTGTGACCATATTTTAGCCCAGAGAACTTGGGTATACCCGGTTTAAGAAAAAAAAAAACTCACATACACCATACACACACATCTGCAATTCAACAACAGTGTGAACTATTCACATATGTCAGGAACTTAACCCCAGTCTCTTCTTCCCCCAGTTACCTTCCTTCTTTTGATCCTCTACAGTCATCTCCTTCATTCCCAACAAAACTATCATTCCTCTTGCCTCTGTTTCCCCCAACCAAGGTGAAAACTGCCATGATGCGCTGAGAAGTTTCTCTAATCTGTAACTGGAAAATATCCGTGCAGCAGCACTAGGCTACCTGATTATGTGTTTTCAAGAAACAGTACTTCTATAGGAGTGCAAATTGTCTTAAATGTAGATTATATATGTGAAAATACAGTAGTTTCTCCACAGTTCGTCACTACTGTATCCCAGCTCCAGGAGACTCCATGTATTCTGTTACTGAGTACTCGGTAAGTGTTTATTCCAGATACTCTGGTATCTTAGGAAGCCTTTTTCCTAAAATACTTTAGTGACCATCTTCCTCCTCCTTTTTCCTCTCTTTCTATAGATTTAAACTCTTCATTTATAAACTATCATCAATGAAAAGGGAAACACTAATCAATGTGGATGCCCTCCCTTTCCCCTAAATGCAAGCAGACCAACATAAAAGCTTCCCAAAAAACACGCAAACTCACTTATCTCCCCAAGTCTGTGACAGTGAAGCTCACTTAATGCAGATGTTCACAATGTTAACCATGGTATTTCCCTGTGGGCCAACTTTGCATGATTTCTCATGGTGGGTAGATCTGGAGGTTCCTCATCATTGGTCTGCAGTTCTTCAGATGTGGTAGGTACTCCAAAACACCAAATTCCATGTTACCTTAAATTTCCCAAGTTAAAATGTATCATTACTCACTCACCTTTTTCCCCTCCGTACTATCACCACTGACATAGGACAGTTTTCGACGGACATAGAAGAGCATATCATCTTGCCGTGGGGCCCATTTCTCCATAAAATACGTTGAAAACATCCAAGTCCAGAATACAATACGGTCATCTTTGAAACATCCTAAGAGGCATAAAAGAAAGGAGAAGTAAGAGTCATGGAACTACCACGTCACATTTGATTGTGCTCAATATGACACTCAATGTCTTTGCTATGCATGGTGCAGTCAAGCCCAACCGCAGGAGAAACATTATTGTACAGCTCAAAGTAAGATCTTCTAAGTTGTACAGCACAGCCACCATTTGGCATGAACTCGGAGCCCATCTTTGGCTACTGTCAACCAAAATCGCCCTCTTCCAAACCATCTGCTCCCCTGCACAACAAATATGGATCAGGGCCAATGAGCACACCCTGCCTATACCTGTGTCACTGAGAAGGACAGGACCAGTAAATTGAGCTTGAATTTTTCAGAGAAGCACTCAAAGAGTGGTCTCAAAGGCATGTAGTGCCAATATATGCTCCATGACATGAATCCATCAGCTGCCAACAGGTTTATCGTACGCTCTGAAGGAATACTGCCAATCCTTTAGAAACTAGCAGCTGTTACCTTTCTTAAATCAGTACACAGGAACAAGAATGTACCTGTGCAGGAACTACTGTAATTCACCCTCTGACAAGGAACAAAAACCAGCTCTTCCTTAACAAAGCAAAGGATTTTGGAGTCATGAATCCCATTTAAAGAGGAGAAGGGATAAAATGGGAAAGGAAGATGCAATGACGTCTTGTTCAAGGAGAGAGACAAATTACAACAGCATCAGCAACAGCATGGCAGTTGGCCTCTCACCAGGAAAAGGAGGCACATTAGAGGTGACATCACATTTTGTGAAACTGTTCAACGTAGCTAACTATAACAAAAAAAGCAGAGATGCTGCATCTCTTCCAGGCTGTAATGCTTGCACACTGTTCAAGTCCAAAATTTCCATAGACAAGGAGAGAAGCCAGCACTGCGCCTGGTGACACGGGAGCCGAAATTCTCCAGCAGTCCCCAGTGGTACTGGAGGCTGCCTCACGGAGTCATTGCATCCCCTCCCCTGCAGCCCTGCTGAGAGAGAACCGTGGCTGTCAGCCGCTGGCTAGCTGTCTTGAAATCTGTGAGGAGAACGACACTAAAAGACCTACATTGCTGAGAAACGGTAAAAACCTGAAATGGGTGATGGAAGGCAGGATTACGTGCAAGACAGGAGTGTGTGTACACGTGCAGCTGACAGCACAGCCTCCAGACCAGCTATCCTTTACAGTGGCTTATTTCCTTAACAGCTATACACTGGCTGCCAGACTTGTACACACATGTCACTCCCCAGCCCTCGGCTACCATTCCCGTTGGTGTGTTTCCCTCCCAGCGGTACGCTGAGCATATTAAATATTTCTGCAGAGAGACGAGTCTTGACTAAGTGACATTTATTTACCGTGATATCTGAATTAAGCTTTAGGAGATTTTCCAGCCAATTGCAAAGAAAGCTGACATGCCATAACAGTGAACATGATTTTTCTTAGACGCTGGTGGCTAACTTCAGGGCTTTATAAAGCAAATCAATCTATCTTTTAATCCACAAGTATAACTCAGCACATTTTCCTACTTCATTATGTGTGCAATATTTGCAAGCCAAATCTTTCTTCCAATCTTTAATTACTGTGGTGGGCAGGAGATTAGACTTTCAAATTTTTTAGCAGACAAATGGGCAATTGAAATAAAAATTTTATGTCTTTCCAGCTAAATCCAAAAGCAATATTGAAAACAAAATGAAATTCCACTGATGGAACATACACAGAATATATTAATCAACATCAAGAAGGATGGTATTTGAAAAGATGTATACAGTTGACTGTATTTAAAAAAAAAAAAAACATTAATAAAAAAGCTGTGAGAGAACAGGAAAAGGCCACGATCGAGAGTTTCCAGTGCAGGTTAATTTCAGGCCAAGCTGCAATTGCTTTATTTGCATAGCTGTGCTGAAGTCATTGTGATTACTTAAGCCAGCACAGAACATTACGTGCAACTGTGAATAAAATCTGTACTGTATTTAAGTTCTCACTAGTTTTTCCAGCAGAGAAAGGGAATCAAGCACTGGAGAGATCAGATCCAGGATGCTGCTCCATCCGAAGCCCTCCCCTGGGCACAAGTGAACGGGACTGTATGGCAAACAGCTGCATTTGGGAGCCTGCCGCACGAGAGGAGACTCAAATGTGTTCAGACTCCCAGAACGAGGCTGAAAAAAGATGGGAATATCACCTGTCAGTATATTCACTGATACACACTAAGGAGAGAGAAGAGCTATTTGAGTTTAAAGATACACCGCTGACACCACCCACCCATATGTAAGCTGGAAACGAGAAGTAGATTCCAAAGCATTCAAGCCCTGAGGCTCAGGAACAACCTCCCGAGTAGGAATAGTGAAGGCACATATCACTACAGCTGGAAAGATTGAGCTCGACTTGTTTAAGAAGGCTGATACGGTACCAGTGACACCGGAGGACATCGTGACCCAGTCCTACCTCTATATTTAGCAAAGAGCAGGAAATAGGGCATGCATTCATCATGATTCATTAACAGTCTCAAAGAAACTTATTAAATCTCATGGGTTTTGAGTACCTGAATTCCCAGCTTTATTTAAATGAGGAGGACAGGAGGCAGAGGCAGGGGGGAGAGGAAATGGGGAAAGATGTTTGCCCTGAATTCACCTGGAGTTTTGGGAAAATCAAAGGGAAAAAAAAGCATCTATGGATTTTAAGAATCATCTCTGAGAAAGTCCTAGTGTTCAGAAGTACACTTTAGTTTTGCTTCAGACATGGACAAACAAAATAAGCCTAGCCACGACACTCCTAAATTTTTACAGAAAAGTTTTTCTATCAGTGGGAATATTTATCTTTCCCTTAGAGAAGAAAAATCAACAAGTTAACTAAGTCCAGCATTATAAATGAGGGTTAAATCATTCTGTCTGTACCGGCAAAATTCTGAGAAGCTGTCATACAAGCTGCTGATATGCTTTATACAATAATATACAAGAGCTAATATGTTCTTTCTAAATGATTTATGAGTGGTTATAACAGTGCATTAACATGTGTAGGAGAATGGCAGAGAGGGGAAGATACCAGGACTTTGTGTGCGCTCCTACCCTTGCTGGAGAACACAGGACAAACTATTTCAATGTATTTATCATTAGTCTAAACAGAAAACCAGGGGACAGAAGTGCTGCAGCAGTCAAGCTACTTCTGCACTGCAGCATAATGCAGGGGAAAAAACTGAAAACCCTTACAGCAGCACTGGACAGCCATCAATTCAAAACCCTACCCATGACAGACCAGAGTGAAGTCCCAAACTTCAGAGACATTTTCAGACACTACCATATAACTAAAAATGACCTGAGGATGTTCTAGCTATTCTCTGACTGCAGCGGCTAGAGGACTTTTCTTGAAGCCAAAAAGAGCCAAACCACAGCAGTACAGCTGCTTTTATTAAATTTGAGTAGAAGCAGGAAGGATGGGGAGCAGCACACAAGAAGAATTAGCCTTTACAATCTACTATTAAATGGCATTAACTTTGAAAAGGAAGCAAGAAAATTTGTAATTACAATCCAGACTTCCTAAAGCTTAACAGAGAAAAAAACAACAAACCAAAAATCAATTTCAATTTGAAGCCAGAAACTGACAGATCCAATTGATCCATTCAATCTTGTCTTCAACTATTAGATCTTCAAAGCAAGGCGTACCCTTACAGACATTTTGGTAATTTACAGCGTATCACTTGCAGCCTTCCAGCTCTGCCAAGAAGAAACTTGGAGACTGCTTTTAAAATTGTTTTAGGTAATGGCATTGAAGTGGCCAGGCAGACAAAATTCTTCTTTTCAATACAGAGAACAAAGCACAGGCCTTAATTTTTCAGACTTTGTCACAGCACCATGTTGAGAAGCCCCAACTGCGCTTGAGATGGTAGGGGGCTCAGAGGGGTTCTGGCCCCTTTACAGGACATCTACCTCAGAAGTGGACAGGCTCAGCCCCCAGTGGGTTTGCTGACCTTAACCCTCCACTATTATACTTGATACTACTCCTATTCACTTGGCAAGGACTGAGATCAAAAAGAGACCAGTTTTTAATAGCCTGGACAATCCTGCTTTGGCAGCAACTTTCTATCACGTTGGTCCACCATGGGTTTGCACAACTCTCAGCAGATGATGTGCTTGTACACACATACAGGACTGTCAAGCTGATAGGCACTTAATGAAACACCTGACACTTAAAAGCCCTGGAGGCTTTGACTTCAGTAGCTGGGGAGTCCTTTCAAAATGCTAGTTTTATTTTTGCCAGAGGAGAATTCGAGCCTTCTGCAACACCAGAATTAGGTAATATTTGCACAGGAATCAACTTCCATCTCTAGTTGAGAGCATGTAGCAAGGCAGCTTCTGAAAACATTCCTCCCCCAGCAAATTCTGCTTCTAAATGAATAAAATGGAATTAAGAGTGGAGACTATAAATCTCAATACACTAGAAGTTGATTATATAATTATGAGACCTTTGTAATGAATAAATCCTAATTACAACAATTTACTGTAATGATTCATTTACATGGATTTTATCCTCATTAGAAACAAGATTTATGCCAGCTGCTATGAAATAAATAAGTCTTTCTTTTTACCTATTAGGTTTTTATATTGAACATTCATTTCAGAGAACTGACTCCAGATCCAGATAATAAGCTGGGATTTTTTTTTAATTAATGCTTTCCAAAAAATCAGTGGATAAAAAGAAGTGTCAGCATATTATTTTGCTTCAAAGGAATAGAAAAAAAAACCACATTTGGTGGCTAATCTTTTTCAGCATGTACCACTCAGAGCTTAGAGGAACAATGATTTCAGCTAGACAGGGTTTCCTACGCTTTATTCCTCTAGCCTGCCATGAGCTACTCTTTAACTGTGAAACATCATAAAACTCATTTCATCCAGTTCTGTCACAGTGCCATCATCTGTAAAATGAGCATCCCTAGATGTTTAGGGGGTTAATTAAATGCTCATGAAGATCTTTGCAACCCCAGAATGGAAAGCAACCGAGTTCTGAGTGATTCACACTGTAATTAAATTTTGTTCTGAGTTTAGCCAAGTATTCTGCAAGGACAATATGAGCAGTGCTTCACATAGATTAAAGCTACCTTTGCTATTAAAAAAGTTATAGTTACAACTGCATAAAGTCAGAATGGATGTCCCCTGTCCCATGACAGTTGCCAGCTAGCCAGATCATTACAAAATCAGAAGTTCAGTCTTCTCCCCATGCATTCATAAAATGCCAACACTTATACAAACATGGACTTCACCAAACATTCACAAGTTCGCTAGCACCCAACTATTCCCGACCCCGCAATGCAGAGAACACATTATCAACTGAGAGCTCCCCAAAGCAAATCCTTGCAGCATGTTCATCTCTCATAAATACTTGTGTTGTGAAATGAGCACTTCCACGGATGTTGTAATGAGAGAGCTCTCTGAGAAGCATGCTTTTGCAAGCACAGAAGTCCTAAATCTGTCAGAAGACAACATATACTTTCAAAATAAGTTTTTCTGCCAGAACTCTAGCTAGAAAAGGAAGGCATCATGGTAACAGCAGTGACAGGGACACGACAGGCACCACGGATTAAACATCTGACTCTGCCATGGACACAGCCCTCCTCTTATCCTAAGATGGAGGTAACTGTTCCCCTACCCCTGCATGCACACATCCATTAAGGTCATACGAAGAGGAGAAGCAGAACATAATTGAAGACAAGAAAAAAAAATATGACAAATAATACGCCAAATGCTTCTTTACTAACAGACAACAATTTACAAGGAGGATGGATGGAAGCTAGTTAGTTCAAAGTTGAATGAAGATGGTCTAAATCAAACAGAAATTTTGCTACTCTTCCCTTTCTTTTCGAGTTCTTTTTTAAGAATATATATTCTCTTACCATGCTTTCCAACTCACACACACATATTACACACCTTGTACAGTGATACTTGTTTTAACTTTGGTTTCATAGTGTATCTGTAAGGGAGTTGACAAAACTTAAGCTTCAAGCACTGGGTCATCAAGGCTGAAAAGCTGAAAAAAAACATTAGGCCAATTACTTTTACAGATGCCGTGCCATGTTTACTCATTTGCCAATAAACGATAACACATCTCTCTCATTTCTCACCTCCTTTAAGCACAACTGAACAGGCATCACTATGATCTCCAGAATCAATATGCAGTTTCAGTACACACCTCAAATTCAAAGCCTGTTGTCACCAGATAATTGACTAAAAGGCCCAAAGTAACATGAGACAGAAGCTGCCACTTGTATCAAATACAAATGTGGTCCTTTGTATGGAGGGGGAAAGAAACACCTTACTATGTCCCATAGTAGACTACAAAGTTTTCCATGAAGGTCTACGAACAACTCTGTGAATAATAGGTCCAAAACACTTGAGATTGAGAGAAACCAAGATCATTTTCAATTGATAACTTCAGTTTACCAAAGCACAGAAATGACTCAGAGCTGACTACACATAAATCACACTGAACAAAAATGATAGCGGACAAATGCAATTATAGTCTAAAAATCAAACACAGTTTACTCTTCTCAGTGATAGCTTCCCTCCTACACCACAGAGCTTTAAAACTCTCTTTGAAGTCAAGCTATGGTTGTAGCAATACAACTTCATGGTCCGTATTTGTAAAATGTCTGCCAATCACATCACATGCCTACCCTATCCTCCACTTGCAAAGTAATGGAATTACATCACCCTGGAAAAAAAAAGAAAGGTAAATGCCAGAATATAAAACCTTTTTATTCCAAGTATCAAAATACAACCTGAAAGCATATTTGACTTTTAATAGTGATGACTCTTCACTGCCCCCACGCTCCTCCTGACTGCTTAGAATCACAGAATCATAGAATATCCTGAGTTGGAAGGGACTCACAAGGATCATGGAGTCCAACTCCTGGGTCCGCACAGGACCACACAAAAATCAGACCATGTGTCTGAGAGCATTGTCCAAATGCTTCTTGAACTCCGGCAGGCTCGGTGCCATGACCACTGTCCCGGGGAGCCTGTTCCAGTGCCCGACCACCCTCTCGGTGAAGAACCTTTTCCTAACACCCAGCCTGACCCTCCCCTGTCACAGCTCCATGCCGTTCCCTCGGGTCCTGTCGCTGTCACCAGAGAGCAGAGATCAGCGCCTGCCCCTCCGCTCCCCTCGTGAGGAAGCTGCAGGCCGCCACGAGGCCTCCCCTCAGTCTCCTCTTCTCTGGGCTGAACAATCCAAGTGACCTCAGACGCTCCTCATACGTCTTCCCCTCTTAGACCCTGCTTTAACCCTAATACACTACTTTTATTCATATAATTAGATACAGACTTCATCTAGATTCTGAAGACTTCTGTTCAATCTACAGAGGCCATACAATTAGAGTAATGCCTCACTGCATCAAGGGACATCTGTCACAACTGATTTTTAGGAGGTATAGATTCCCTGCACCATTACCACTACCTAACCACTGGCTCTTTCACTGGGTGGGGTAGATTCATGCAATAAATGTTAAGATAAAAGGCTCTGGTTTCAACATAGCATGATTTCTGAACACCTAAACAGCAGATGCTACACAGATAGTTTATCTTTGTAATCATGACCTAGTACCTTCTTCAACAGAGCATGCATGTCAACTACAACCAGCTTCCTGTCTCCCTAAAAAATATGAAATAGCATATTCATATTGCTGCATCTTTGTGATTATCATAAACAAGCTCTTCCTTTCTGCCTAGGAGAGAAAATAATTCATGCAAATTAAACTTTCCCAATATCTCCCTAGGTTTTCAGGAGTGCATATTCTTCCCAACTCAGAATCATCCATGACTAACTATGACACTACAAAATGTACTTTATCAAAATATCCAGCAGAACTGAGATAGATGAGAGTCAGACCATCTATCTATCACTTGTTAAAAGTTTTTTTTTTTCCTCCTTCTTTAAGTTCATAACATGTAGAGCTAATCTTCATGAGTGAACCCTAGAAAGAGTGACACTGCTCATTTCAAAAGCTAATTTTGCCAGTTGTGGAAAAACACATTGCGAAAGAGCTACCTAGAGCAAGAATGTTCCCAGAGGAAGTCAAAATTCCCCTTGCAGCTTACAGGAAACTAATGCATTGTCACAGGAATGGACTAGACAGTACCAGCTCCTGTTTACTGTAGCTGGTGGTAAATTTACAATTTCCAGTGGACAAACACAACAAACTTTAGAGTACAGCCAAAATATTCTCCAGATGGTTTTGTGACAGATAACAATTTTCATATTGACACAAACAAGTACAATCCAAGCACATATTAGACTACTCAAAGACAACATAATACACTTATCATTGGATATACTAACATTTTTTTAAAACACATCTAACTTAGAAATCCAGATCCAATTTCCAAGCAACTGCAAGCACTTGAAGTGTAAGTTTCATAGGAAGCCAAAGTACTTGGGCTTGTAAGTGTCACTTTGTTATGTGGCATTATTATCATTATTAATATTACACACATCTTATTTTCCTCTGCTCTATTCCTTAGTATTATTTCAGAATTCCCATTCTTCTTTTCCCCGAGGAAGAAACACAACAAACAGAAGAAAATCAAGATATCAAAACAGCTAAATCAGAGACAGCAGCTAAGTGGAAAGAACCTTTTAAACCCTGAATAAATTCATGCACGGAATATGAAAACTAGTNNAAAAAAAAAAACATCCCTCCCCCCCCCCCCCCCCCCAAAGCTCCAAATTTCTCCATTAAACATGATTGATTTTAAATATTTTTTCCACAAAAAGAAATGAAGTCTTGTTTGTTTGTTTGTTTTCAATGGAAACAAAAGCATCTGGGATGAAAAAGAAGGACTAAATCATGATAAGGGAAAGGTTACTGGAAATGCTAATAGATCTACTGAGCCAAGACAAAGCCTGTCACAGATGATATTAGATTTTGTAAGGTGCCATCATTACCTGAATTGGTCTAAATTCTAGCACCATTCTAGTAGCTACGTACTTATAATACCTGTCACTTAACAACACATGACACTACCAGACTATTAGCAATGTGCAAAAAGTAACCCTTCGAATATATTATATTTAATGTACTTCCTCCAGCTACAAAACAGGAATTTCAAGTGGACTGTGATTTGTCATAAGTGCACACGGAGCCTGGGAGTGGCAACTGAACAGTAAATACCTGTGTCACAAGGTCAAACTAGTGTTAAGAAGTCTCAAATATTTTATAAGATGCAATGCAAAAGAAATCTATGAAATAAATCTTTCAGCAAACACGCGTTTCTTTAAAAAATACTCACAGGTAGCAAGCAGTAAAAATGAAGAGATATAAAACATAATCCTCTTCTGCCAGTGTGTTTATGAGTCCTTACATTCATACACTTCCGGGAAAAAAAAAAAAAAAGGCTAGTTTTAAAGCAAACAGCTAACTGAAGGTAGCAGTTACAGCTTTGCTCTCCAATGGTAACAAAAGCCCATACCAACCTGGTTTCAGATGCTGACATTCAAATCCCACTTTCCGATTAAAACCAGCCATGCAGAAGGAAAGAAGCAGAAGCACTTCAAAGCAACACGAGGTGCAGAGCAGGGCTAACATCATGGCATGTTGTTGCTGTTCTTTTGTATTGTTTCTCCCTTTTCAAGGCTTTGTACTTCTCTAAAGGTTTCTGAATTCTCCACTAGTATAACAACACATGCCATGAAAGCTGTGCTGACTGAAAAAACGAGACAAAACTGAAATGCACGGCGTCCCTACTTTAATCCCATTCTGTAAGTGTTAAGATACTATTTCAAGGCCTTATTCAGCCCTTCCTATCTGACACTAGCCTAGACGTCAGTAACCGAGTAACACGCCAAGGTAAGGCTTGCGTAACGTGGGCATGCTTGCATGCTCTGCCACTGGTTGCTGGGGCACGCTAAATGCTGTTTCCCATTCACAGCATAACAGTGATAACAGAATTACATGCCAGCCCTTCACAGCCTATGTAAAATTCCTTACGCTCAGGCTGCAAAAGATATAAAAGGATATCCTTCTTGGCTTTTTTTTTTTTCTCTATCCTTTCTTTTTTCTTCTTAGCTTTCTAGCTTTGAGACTGGACCAGAAACAAGCTTCCTTTACAGACTTAGTCTGTAACTGCTCCAAAATCTAAAGCCTACTGAGATTTTATTGAACACTGCTTGAGTGTTATCTGGACACACTTCAACTCTGAAAAGACAAAGCAGAGTATGAACAAAATACAAACTGTGATGACACTGTCAACAACCTGGGAACTGCCAAGCCTGTTTGCCTGATAGCTGAACTACAGATTACACAGGGCACAGCAACATCAGCTTAGTTGGTAAGTTGTACTACAGCAAGTGTAACTCACCCTCAGGGAAAGAAGTAGGATAGGGTACAACAGAAACAATAAAAAGGGCAACATGATTCATCTTACGTTTTCTAACCTCATTTTGTTGGCTTTCTCATCATAAAGCCCAGATTTACAGCACCATCACAAAGTGAAAACTGCAACCATTTACCCTCCATGCATATTAGCATGCAGTTTCTTCATCTGAGACCATGGATCAAACCATGGATATTCCTGCATGTTTTGGGAAGAATGTGGAATCTATCATCAGGCTTTGAACCCTATTTTGACACAAATACTCCTGGCTACATGCAACAAATCCATTTCTTGAGTCAACTATTCTTAGCCAAGATTCAGAACACTTGAAAGATCAGAACATGAAAAATAATTTAAGGAGGGGGGGGATCTAGTATTAAAAGCCATAAATACATATAACAATTACTTTACAGCCTTTCACATAAGGCATATGCTGAGCAGACAAGAAAAATGAAGTAATTCCATTTTTACTAACAAGGACCCTAACCTTTCCAGCTTCTAGTGAAAGAAGAACTTCATTACATTAGAGAATACACATGAGCAGATGTAACTAAATAAGTGGCTGGTGTTTTGGGCATGTAGGGCAATTGGAAGAAAGACAAGGAGTACGACAGAGCAGGGATAAGCAGCTTCCCATCTGCTAAAGGGGGAAGTGGGAAAAGAGTTACCACTGAGACCCAACACTTCTGCTTCACAAATTAAAAACCACAATTCGTACCTGCTCTCCCACCCAGCTTTCTTTTGTGCAGGAAATCTGACATCTTGATACCTTTGACATATGCATCTTTTTCTGCAGGAAAAAAAGCTGAGCTTTCTTCACAGTGTATCAGTTGTCAAGCTGTCGAAATGCCTAACATTCACATCACTGCCACATCACTATTGTTGTCCTGTTTAAGCACTGAAAGCATTTGTCAGAAATCTTCTGTCAAATTAAAATATGGAAAAGAAAATAGCAGAAATCATTATGAAAGAGGATTCCCAGCTGGAGAAAGAAAAAGAAGTAAATCACGAGATAGGTATGAAATTATCACTCCTCCAAGTATTAGCATGGATATTACCTAGAATAAAGACGAAATTATTCATAAACCTGAAGTGTCAGGATGATGAATTGCAATGAGGAAGACACTTCCATACGTGAGACAATTGTACAGCTTAGACCAATCTCTTGACTAAAACATATAACAAAGAAAACTTGAAAAAAACCACACAGCTTTCCTCTAGCACAGCACCTACAGAAAATAGCCTAGTACAGTATTTGGATCACAGATTTTCTTCTGGGGTGGTTCAAATCCTAAAAATCAGCACAGATAACCTTGGGAGTGGAAGGAACACATGTTAGTATCATCTTTTCACCATGGATGTACACAAAGGTGACTCCAATACACTTAGACAATTTCTGTTGGAAAAAATTCAGAGGTTGTCATCTGTGGTTGATGGTTCCTTATTCCCCCATAAATTACTGTCCTTGCAGCAGGGAACACAGAACAGGTGTTGAATTTGCACCAGAACAGCTGTAGGTTCAGAGCATGAATGGGAACTGCCATTGATTTCTTTCTGTCAGTCTGCCAGGCTGTAAGCACCTGAGGAACAGACCCAGTGACCATCCTGCAACCTGTGCTATGTAGGCAATCACCTCCAGCAAACAGCAGGGTGGACACAGCTGGGGATGGCAGTCTCTCAAATCCTCTCAGCATGAGTCTGCTGATTACCTACCATATGTCTTTTCACATCAATTCCAAATAGTTCTCCCCTAAAAGCCCGAACCAGGAATTGCATAGATAAGTAGCATCTACGGGAGAAAACTCTGTCCTAGACAGACAGGAAGGAAGAAGCAACCAAAACAGGTTCTAGCCTTGAAAACCTCCACAGGGCAGAACACAACATACAGGGCAAAGCAGAGAGCAGGGCTTAATGACTCAGGAACCAAAGGTTCTGTTTCAACATTTAATTTAGGTCCAGGGGAGGAGGGGGAGGCACAACACTGCTGCACAACTAAGTAATGAGGGGAAAGCCTCCAGTCAAAAGGAGATAAAACCGTGGGGAGCAGAGTAAGACAGCAACAGCCATAGCACCTGACCATTTCTGAGGAGCTTGTTTAAACAGACAGTATCCAAGTTAAGAGAAGTGTTCCCCAAGGATGCTGTTTTGTATGGGATACACGAAATCTGAGATTTGCTCACTTTCAATATTGCTTGCACAACATTATTGAAGATGCACCTTTGGCAAAGAAAATGACTGTTTGACAAAGAAAACACATGGGCTGAAGTGATCCTCATGAACACGTTAACAGAGAAACTGAGTGCAGTATGTTGCCCTTTATAGGAATCAGAGATTTTACCCAAAAAAGCTCGTATTCCAGAAAAAGCTTAAGTCAAAAACCACCAGGAGAGGGTTGTCTCCTCCCCTTCCACCAACTCTCTGTAGTTTGAATAAGTCACGTAGCAGCCCTGTTTGACTCTACTCCATCTGTCAGGATGGAGGCAATATTTTCATCCTGTCACAGATACAGATCCGTTCATAAAAAAAATCCTCCAAATGTTTAATCTGTAGTTAAATAAAAACATGTTCTAAGCTATTCTTAGTATAAAAAAAAAAAAAAAANNAAAAGAGTTCTTATTTTTGTAGATTATGAAGTAGCATAAGCATGGATAAGCCTAAGAGCATCAACGGAAACATAGGAAAGATACTGCAGATCTATTCAGACACCAGCTATTAGCGTAACTGTCATCAACTGTCTAGAGCTCTCTTTGCGTGTTCTGAGAGAACACCACAAAAATCACAGTTTAACCTCCCGCTCCGTGCCAGATCTGCCTTGGTTAATAAAACAGTGACATAAAAGAGTTTATTTTTCGTATCTCTTATTAGTTGGGACTAACACTGAGGTATCCTTTCTGTGGCACAACTTCTTACATTGGGTTTAATGATCAAAGTTATATACCCAGTAACTCTACAGAGTTAAAAACAGTGCAGTTTAGAAATATCACAAAGAAGTGAAGTTCAGATAAGCACGAGCTGTCATGTAAGAAATTAAAGAAGAAATAATTAATGCTATTATAAGGCATTCCTGATGAGGAAATTCCTTGCAGAGTATTTTCTTTTGAATTCCAAGGAATCAAAAAGACAGCATATAAGAACTGAGAGTCAAGACTAAAGGTCATTTGTCCCCATATCATGCCTCAAACGGTAGATAACATAGATGCCTGGGGAGCAGGAGTAGAGCAAGGCAGTCATACAGTATCTTTCTCTGCCATACCCTCACAGACCCACTGATTCATGGGTCAGTCAGTGACCACCTGTACCAGAGAACTATGTATCTCACAGCTTCCACAGGATCTCTCTCCAACTTATCTGTTCATGCTCTCCTTGGACCAATGTAAGCTTCTACAACCCACAACTTCCCATGACCAGGAACCCCATACACTGGGTGTTTCAGGGTTTTTTTGAACCTATCTATTTCTAACTTTATGCAACAGCTTAATTCACGGGAAGAGACAGTGAGCAATAACTGCCTACACATCATCTTCATGCCACCCATTTTACAAGTCTCCATCATACACAAGACCTGAAGCATCCCTTTAGCAAGTTAGAAGTCCTAGCCTACCAGTTTAAACATCCCTTGCATGAAACCATCTCCATAAGGATCAGAGAAACGTTATGGCTGGAAAAGATCTTCAAGATCATCAAGTCCAATCTTAAGACCTCTGCTGCCCTTCTTTGAAACTTTTCTAGATAGACAGGAGCCAAGACATCCATTGTGTGTAATCTGGCTGCAGCCAAGCAAGTATTGATTTCTAGGAAATCCATGCCTAGCTACCATGCTACAAACCTGTGGAGTTACAAATTCAGAAAGTCATCCCGCACTGTGAATCCCCTTTAATCAAGTCTGTGGCTTGATACCAACCAAACTATTGAGCGAATTAGAATGGGAAGAGGCTGAAAGAGTACACGTTGCCTAATAGAACAAATGGGTCATTTGTCTTTTCTTCAGCCTTCAGGTGATTTTCAATACATCCTCCCCATCTCCAACTGACGGAGATCAAATCCCATTACTCACCCCCTAGACATTTGTCATGGTTTTGGCTGGGATAGAGTTAATTTTATTTGCAGGGGCTTGTATGATGCTGTGTTTTGGATTTTTGATGAAAACAGTGGTGATAACATACCAATGGTTTTAGTTGTTGCAGAGCTGTGCTTACACAGAGCCAAGGACTTTTCTACTTCTCGTGCTGCCCTGCAAGCGATGAGGCTGGGGGTGCACCAGAAGCTGGGAGGGGACACAGCCAGGAGAGCTGAGCCAACCCGACCAAAGGGACATCCCATAACGTGCAGTGTCACACTCAGCAACAAAAGCTGGGGTAAACAAGGAGGAAGGGGGGAAAGTTCAGAGTAATGGTGTTTGTCTTCCCAAAAAAACATTATGCGTGATGAGTCCTGCTTTCCTGGGAGTGGCTGAACACCTGCCCACCAATGGGAAGCGGCAAATGAATTCTTTGTTTTGCTTTGCTTGCATGCATAGCTTTTGCTTTACCTAGTAAGCTGTCTTGATCTCAACCCATGAATTCTCGCACTTTTACATTTCCCATTTTCTCCCCCATCCCACCTGGAGAGAGTGAACAAGCAGCTGGGTGGTGCTGAGCTGCCTGCCAGGGTCAAGGCACAACAGCATTGCATCAGAAGCTCTGCCAGTTCACTCCAAACTCCTGAAAATCCCCAAAGAACGGCCATAGACTGACACGTTTCAGCACACACAGTCTTCTCAGATCTATGCATTTGCCTCCAACAGAAGATTTCCTAGTGCTCTGCCCCACCGGATAGGAATCATACAGTGCCCTATGATCCCATGGACGTCTTTTCCTGCTCAGGGTGTCAGTCCTCTCAATCCCCACATTCAGGGCATCACAGGCACTTTGGGTCTTAAAAATAATTGCCAAATTCATTCAAAACCTAAGATAAGTTGCATTAAAAGCCTTCTAAACCGAATGAAGTCACTGTAGAAACCACAAGTGACAGAGCAAGGAGAAGAGTTCTATCAAAGTTTACAGTAAATTTACCATCAACACCTGTACAGAACGTTAAAACAAACAAACAAACAAACAAAACTATCGTCTCCCCTTTGCCAGCCAATTCCCAACGAGCAATCTGTCCCCCATTAAGAGCAACTCGGAAAGAGAAATGCCCAGAGCCTGCTTGAGGGTCAGTGCGCGTCAGCACCACGGACAGGGGCACGGCCCGGCCCAGCCTCGGGGCCGCTCGGGGCCGCTCGGGGCCGCTCGGGGCCGCTCGGGGCCGCTCGGGGCCGCTCGGGGCCGCTCGGGGCCGCTCGGGGCCGCTCAGCTTTCCGGGACTTCGACGAAAGGGAAGCACACGAAGCTCGACGAGATCAAGGCAAAGCCGAAGGATGATCCCAAAGATCCCATCCAAAGGGATCTCTCCTATTCTCGTTTTGTTTTCCTCGTGTAGTTTAAGAAAAAGGATTGGACTTTGCAAGACTGAGGCACTAGCACACTGCTGGTGAAATAAGGGTCTATTTTTTAAGATGCGCTTCTAGGGCTGCCTTCACACCTGGCATGAACTTGCATCATACCACTGTACCATAAAGAGTTACTGTGAGGGGAAAAAAAAGAAAAGTGAAAATTATAGAAAAGCTGAAAACAAATAAAAACCGTGGCCAGGAATATTCCAACTTCCCTTTGCCCAGTAACACACCTTCAGCTTCTCAAGGCTCAACCACCCCATGTTTGGGATCAGTGAGGCGCATATGTGAAGGCTCGCACAGAACTTGGAGAGAACCCCCCTAGGTACTTTGCACATCCCTGTGATGGGGGTTACTGAGCAGTCACAACACACCACCACGGACACAACTGACATTTATTCACGTAACTAACAAACAAACAAAAAAAAGTCAAACACAACAGTCTATCTTTTCCTAAACATCCGCAGGTTCTGCTGCAAGGGGAGGAATCCTCCACAGCAAGTGCGTTTGGGGTCAACCTTCGCCACACAGGGGTCATCCATCACTGCACAGGAGCCTTCCTTTGGTGCACAGGGGTCCTCCTGTCCACGGAAACGAACGATGAGCCACCTCCACCAGGGGGGCCTTCTGGATGGCTGGGCGGGCAGCCAGGCGTCCTTGGCAACCTGCATGGGCTGCTCCAGAAACCGCAGGGTGAGGCGCGAGGTGCCCGCCAGGCAGCGAAGCTCAGCCGCAGCCTCTCTCCACTCCTACTCGTCCCGCCAGTCCCTAGTGGGCAGCTGGAACCGCACGTGCTTGGGGGGCCCGCTCCTCTTCCCCTCCCTGCACAACATGGCCACCGGGCCGCTCGCCGCCACGTGCTCCCCAAGGCCTGGAAGCGCTCCTGCCGCTCGCAGCCCACAAACGCAGAGCTGTCCCTCTCGCCTCCTGCCACCTCCGGGGCACCCCTGCCACGGCCACTGTGACACACCAGCCCCGCGGCAACGCACCAGGGAAGCGCCACAAGCTTTTTGGCACTTCCTGAAGCATCGTGGGGACACTGCCCAAGCCTGCTTCCCAGTGCTGGCTAGCTCGTCCTAACGCGCATCCCTGGTCGACCGCGCACCTTCACTCGGCGACTGCTGAAAAGAGAGGCAGGACTGCAAGAGAACAGATAGACCCCAAAGCTCGCCCTCCATCCCCATGTGAGGGACAACATGTGCTGGCAGCCCTTGTCTTCTGTCACACACAGCCGATCCTGGCCCTCGCTCCTGGTGCCACTCAAGGTGTGCGGCACACGCCAACAGATGAAGCAAACTGCCTTAAGGCTTTGGAAAGGAGCGTTGCCTTCCCCCTCCGTAAGCTGTCACACCGAGTTCTGTTTACCCAACTTCACTCTGCCACAGTCCTTTATCAAATACCCTCCACAATTTCACAGACTGTTTTCGCTTTTGTGGCAAGCTTTTGGAAGAGCCCTGGGAAGCCACTGGGGGATCAGCGCAGCCGGTCTGGGCACCCACTGACACAAGGGCTGCAGCAGGCTCCGGAGGGGAGCTGCCAATGCCTTGTTTCCCAAGAAAGGAAGAACCACGCAGTGCTCATTATCCCCGTCCCCTTCCTGAAACCGTCACAGGCCGTGGAGAGGAACACTGGCATCACGATCTCAGGCTGCCTCCCAGTACTGTGCATCATTACACGAGTGTCTTCATTACGACTGTTTTGTGTAAATGTGGGCTGATTAACAAGAAGTTTGGCTGCCAAGCTGAATTACCAGAATCTCATAATTAAAGGCAAGGAAAGCCAGGGCTAATCTAACACGTATACACAGAGTTCCTAATAGATGCCTGTACTGGGTCTGCCTGGGATGGAGTTAACTTTCCCCACAGCAGCGCAAACACAAGTGCAGCGCTGGTATCACACCAATGTTTTGCCTATGGCTGGGCTGTGCTCCACAGCACCAGGACTCTCTCCAAACCCCCAAAGCCAGTAGGCTGGGGGTGGGCAGGAGGTGGGGAGGGGACATGGACAGGGCAGCTGTACCGAACTGACCAAAGGGATATTCCATACCATATGGTGTCACGCTCAGCAATAAAGCTGGGAAAGGGGAAAGAGAAGGGGGGACTCGTTATGGAAATGTCTGTTCTCCCAAACAACCCCTATGTGTACTGAGGCCCTGCTTCCCAAGATGTGGCTGGACATTGCTCTTTGATGGGAAGTAGAGAATAATTGTTTTCTCTTTACATCTGCACGGCCTTCACTCGATTTTTCTTTCTTCTCCCTTTAATTAAATTATCCTTATGTCAACCTGTGAGCCTTTTTCTTTCCCATCATGCCCCTCACAGACCTCGAGGAGGGGGAGTGAGAGAACGAACCGGTGAAGTTTAGCTGCACATCAGACTGAAACCGCCACAGTCCTTTCTGGTGCCCAACGTGGAGCTCAAAGGGTGGAGATAAGAACAGATTTGACCAGAGAACTTTAGAGGGAACTTATAATTATCATATTTGTTTAACAGTTGCTGGTCACTATGTTGACTGGTTCGTTCTTAATACTGTTAGATGTGATCCTGTTTTATGTGATCTGTGCCACAGTCTCTCTTTTGCTATATATCAGATCTAAGAGCTTGTTAAAGACTTTTTTTTTTTTTTTTCAGTTCACTGTGCTGCAAAGCACTGGCCTTGAGCCTAATCTGGTTTTTGGGCCCAGCATTGCTATCACCTCTGCACTTTGGGAACCATCTCTTGGAGACTATTAACAACTACACTTTTTTCTCCTCTGGGGGCCAACTGGTGGAGGATATCAGGAATGGTACCTCCTCCTCCTTTCCCTATGGGCTAATCTCAATAGTTTCTGAGTATTTTGAACATCCTTGGGTAACCAACACACTCCTATTACTAGGTCTCCAGAATGTGTTTCTGTTTTTTAATAAGGTTAAACAATTAGTTAAGAATACCAGCCAGGAAGCTGCCCCGAGGCAGTGTGGTGGGGGGAGGCAAGGGGTGTGGGGGGACATGGGCAGGTACCTGTCACGGTTGTCTCCTCCGACGGTTTTGAATCTCACCCCTGAACAAGTGCAGAATCCTAAAAAACTGATAGAATGCTTGAAAGACATATGCCCTGACCCTGGCAATGCTGGAGAACTGCAGCTTGCTGCGCTGGGGCCCGGCCTGCACCTATCAAACGGTAGGTAACACTGTCCAGCACCTTCAAGGGGAGGAGGAGGTCTCTGGATCTGACAACCAGGTAACAGACACAGTAGCTAAACCAGAGAGCCAGAGGGCTGACCGTATTGATGGTTATTGATGGTAGCAATTGCCCTATAGTCAAGAAGAAACGATGGAAGCAGAAGTCAGCTCATTTACGGGAAGAAGCTCCTCCTAAGAGGTTCTGGGAAGGAGAAGTGGAAGGAGCAGGCTGCTGTAGAGGCAGGCCATTACACAAGAATAGGGAGGAAGAGACAGAAATCATAAATGAGTCAGAAACCACCTGATCGCTATCCCTGGGTGAGCTGTGAGATACACAAAAAGATTTCAGCCATCATCCAGGCAAGCACATTGTCACCTGGCTGCTCCGATGCTGGGATACTGGGGCCAGTAGCATGGAATTAGGGGACAGGGAAGCCAAGCAGCTGGGATCCCTCTCGAGGGAAGGGGGCATTTAAAAAGCAATGGGAAAAGAGGCACAAGTTCTCAGCCTCTGGAGGCGATCTCCTGCCAGGCATGGAAGAAAAGTATCCCTTCAAGGAAGATGTTGTATATCAACCAGGCAAGTGGGCCACCATGGAGAAAGATATCTAGTACCTGAGGGAATTAGCTGTGCTGGAGATGGTTTATAGTGATCTGGACAATGACCAGGCACCCAGAGACCCAGACAAAGTCTGGTGCAAGCAGCCCACGTGGCAGAAATCAGTATGGAGCACACTGTCATTGTTTGCCAGCGTGCTGGCAGCAATGAACTGGAGCGATGGAGTGGAACCAACAGTGGATTTTGCATCTGACCAACTCCAGCAATATGAAGAAAAGCTCCCTCTCCCCCTGTGGGCCTGCATCTCAGCTGTGTAGAAACTGTCACAACAGGTCCAGCAGCTTGAGGAACATATTTTCCTCCTTACCCATACAGACCGGTATCTCAGCTATTAAGAGTAAGCATCTTTCTACTAACGGAAGACAGTGCCATGGACACACAGCACATGGCAGTCTGTGGTTTTATCTGCATGACCACAGGGAGGACATGGGAAAGTGGGATGGCAATCCCACCTCAGCCCTAGAAGCTCAGGTACATGAACTGCAGGGAAAAATAGCAGCCCAAAGGGGTTCTCCTAGAAAAGTTACTGCTCCGGTTTCTGTTGGACAATCCCCCAGAAGGAGAAGAAAGGCTGATGTTACTTCTGACCCTAACAAAGGGACTTCTGCTTCACATTTGCAAGAACTAAGTGATGGATACTGTGATCAGGACTAGAGTGGCCCTGTCTCTGACCAGGCGGAGGAAAGGGACAACTGGATTTACTGGACTGTGTGGATCCGATGGCCTGGCACATCAGACTCAGAGGAGTAAAAGGCTGTAGTGGACTCTGGTGCACGGTGTACCCTAATGCCATCAAGCTATAAAGGGGCAGAACCCATCTGTATTTCTGGAGTGACAGGGGGATCCCAACAGCTAGCTGTACTGGAGGCCGAAGTGAGCCTAACTGGGAGTGAGTGGCAAAAGCACCCCGTTGTGACTGGCCTCCTTTAACAGAGGCAACCTCAACTCCACTGGATGCAATCCCTTTACACCCAGTGGAAGAGGGACAAGTGGTTGCACGTTTCCTATTGCTGCTTCCAGGATCTGCCAGCAACAGCCCCAAGCTTTCCAGGACTTAAATCCACTCTAGGAAGACCACTTGGTAACTTACAGAGCATGCTGGCACTACTGAGTGCAGAAACCTGTCTGGAACAGGACAAACACATATTCTACATTATATAATACACAGCATTTTTTACTCTTAGCCAAGTCATTCATGCCTGTCAAAGACTGTCAGTCCTGTAATCTATGGCATCTAATGTCTCCATTTTCATAATTTATAAATCCTCCTGTCAAAGCACTAAGAGATTATTGTGGTAGATGAGAATACCAGGAAATCATATTCCAGAAGAATTCCAGTCTTACAAAACTACCTAGTGTGGTTGTTACTTATGTTTTCACGTACACACCTTCCCTAGCATCTCCCTACTGTGTGCTTCTAGTTAGCATCACACTGTCAAGGCAGAGGGAAAGAATAATTACTACTACAGCAGTTTGTAGGGAAGCAGAGATTTCCTACACCTGCCTACAACCACGCACTGGTATTACCCAAATTCAGTTTGTTTGTTTTTTCGGGAGAAACACTGGCAGCAGCTTTCCGAGTGAGCGCTTGGCAATTTCACACCGGAAGCTGTAATTCTCACTTGCCTTCCCAACCACAAGCCCATTCACTTCCAGAAGCTGACAACCAACACTTCTCCCCATCCTGTGGCCAAGATCTCGATAAAAAACTGTTTGACACTGGATCTGTCAACCGGGTGGTCAATTTGGCACACATATGTTAGAAAGCTAGTTTACAGAAGCAGGAGACTTGATATTTCTGGAAAAAAATAAAAATAAAAAAGAATGAAATGGGGGGGAGGGGTTTACCATTAACAAAAATCCCACTTGGGGTTGCTTTCTGAAGTCTTCAGGCTAAAATAAAGTGGTACTTAATGTTATGTCCAATAAATTGAATGTCTTTGCCAGTGTCTAGATATTTTAGTTCATTTGGCACATCTACCTTTATCATTTCTGTTATTATTGACACAGGCTTCTCAGATAACAAATATATCTGTTTAGCTAAAAATAAAAGCGAAGAGTCTCTGCCCACTTGCACCCCTATGAAACCTCCTCTGATGGCAGCAGTAGGCCCCTCTCTTTAAACAAACCACATCCACACAAAGAAGGAACAGGTTTCCTCTAGCAGCTTACCTCTTTGCTGTGAGACTACCAACGGGGCAAGAAATCAGCCTCCAGCTGGCCTGTAGGCACTTGCAGAGCAGCAGATCTGGGGACCATCAATCCCCCTTGACAGAACACCAGCCTTCTGTGCTACGGTCAGCTTGTAAGCGTGAGGAAAGGCATCGCTCCTTGAAAGCCCCAAGTACAGCACAAGATTTTAATTTAGCCCACAAAAGGAGGATTGGGAACAAGAAAAACTGGCTCTCTGGGGAAACAGTCATTATTGATTAAAAGACGGGGGGGAAAAGGAGGAATTTTAGTAACATTCACTGCATACTAACTTCAGTCAGAAAGGACCCAAAACATAACCGCCCTAAAGCCAGCACCCTACAACCTAAGACAGACAGCAACTACTACAAATCTACTATCAGGTTTAATTAATGGAGGTCTAACCTACCATTAACATATTAGCTGCAGAAAACATGCCATCCCTTTCCATCGCTAACCAGTATCACCATTCTAATTTCTCCTCCAAAGAAGGCATTTTTGCACAACTACAAATTCCTACAGATCTGGTAGGCCTGCACAAGCGTACAAAAGTGAAGTCCAGGAAATATGATACTGGACTAAACATTTAAGAGACTTGCTGGCTTTTCCTCTGACCCATAACATGACTATGGTTACACACTTCTGCTCTGTTTCTTCTGCCTTCTCTCCCTCCCTGGGTCTCTCTCCCACCCGTCACATCTCCCTCAACACCCACACAGCCCTCCTCTCTGGACTCAAAAATGGTTAAGAAACACGGTTTATAAAACCAAAAGCAGTTGCAACACTTATCTGTTGAGAAATCACTACCTCTATCTCATGACAGTTGCAAGGTCTCAAGTAAGAGCATGTGAGTTGAGAAAGAAAGGTCTTATTTAGAAAATTCCTCAGCAAAAGCACAAGAGGGCAACCTCTTTTTCTGCCTTTCCCTACCACTGGCCAATAGCTTCCTTATAGACACCCTGCCATGGGATTTTGACTACATAGTTCATTACCTTTCTACGCTGCCACAATAGTTTTCTTGTAAAGAACATCACCCTCAATATTCTTCCATTCAACTAATCATAGCACTGCAGCACAGATCGTACATTTGAAGAGATGCATAAAGGCTTCAGACGGTCACAGAAACCCAGATTCCGCCCCCCAGCCCTTGCATGTTCTGTAAGTTTTAGGAAATGCCCTCAACCTCAGGTTTAAGAGACAGTGACAACCAAGTACAAGGTGAGCATTTTTAAGTGTAATTAAAACACCAATAAATCCATGTTTAAGGGTTTTGTTAATAAAGCAAAATTGATATTTACAGTGATATTGTTCTTGTTCAGATAGGGAACAACGCCTTTAAATCACTGAACGCTGCAATAAGCAACCTGTTAGGCTTTTGTTTTCCTTGCTATTCTCTCTCACTCCATCTTTCTGCCACACCAACCAGCTCAGAACTGAAGAGGACCATTCACGCTGGACAAACCCACGCTTTCCCTGGTGCACTCCAGTGTTGCTAAGCTATCCCACTCCCCCAGGATGTCGCTGATGGAGAGCGCTCTCAGCTCCCGCTTCATCCCTAAGCTATTAGAAGAGTTGTCAACCATAAACAAGTTTTCCCTCTTAGGCAATGACTTATTATCCAATAACAGATGGGGAACACTAGCAGAAAGGGTGCCAGCAACTTGCCCAAAGATTACACACGAAATCCATAGAAGCACAGAAATTAAACCCAGATCTCTGAAGTTCTGTGTTAATATTTGGTATATCCTCCCTTGAGGCAGGCATGCTGGGTTCCAGACTTCAGCGGGGTTCCAGTTTAGAAAATGACTCATTCCTCCCCTCCGTATGCAGGGTCGGAAACATCCAGTAAAAGCAAAGATAATGATGAAAACCTCAGGTTGCTTTAGGACTCAAAGTCTCAAGCAAGCATCAGATAGATGAGTCTTCTATCCCCTGGCGACACCTGAAAGACATTTCTGACAGCAAAATATCACTAGTTGAAGATGATGCTCCTGGCCACCCCAGCAAGTAGGGCATGCTGCCCCTCACCGAGCTTCCAGAAAAGGGACACGCATCTGCTCAGGGTGCAACGCCTACATCGCCAGTACCATCTACAGAGCCAAATCACAAGGCCTCAGAACAAAACATAAGAGCAAGCCTTCAGGCAGGATTCCAAGCAAATCCAAAGCTTTCAATCGCTTTGTATTGGAGACACCTAGAATTGTTATTTTTTAAATAAATGCAAACCAACAAAATTTGAGTAGCAGCAAAGAATGTATTGGATCTTACACTTGGTGTGCTTTTTTTTTTTTTTTTTTTTTAATGTTAGGCTCATAGTTGCTTTTTCACTGGCTTCTAGGAGCAACCAGGAGCAATCAAACATCCAACCGGTACTAAAGGCACCCTTCTTCCACATTTTTTTTTTTAGTCTTGTCATAGGATCAATGCATGGAATTATACATACTTACAGGAGAAAAAACTGCCCATGAAACAATCCCATATGAATATCTGACTAGTCAGACCAAAGAACACAGCATAATGGAATCTATGCTTATAGTATCAAAAGATCAAAGAGGATGAAATTAGTTCGCCTTTACTCACATAAAACACGGCCTACTAACAATTCACATGCTGCTTTGACTACAGTTTAGTCACCCTTGTTATGAAAACACAGGTCATACATTCAGACCTTCATTATTTACGCAGAATTAAGCTTCCCATTAAAACCAAGCAAAAAAGAATTTAAGCACTTCTGTGAAGTGTATAAAGCTTTATATTATGATTATTTAGGAAGCCACACGGGTTTATGTAGAGCTTTTATCTCCAAGACGCACCACGATGAGCTTGCCGCTTTGTTTTGGAAAAGATGGGTTCATGCAATAACTAAGCAGGAATGCTGCTTAGGAGGCAAGAAACTCATCTCCTTAAGACTGATTACTTAAATCAGACCAAACACCCTGTGTATTGTGGAGCACTGACATTTACAGGAACTTAAAACCACCTCTCAAGGTCTTTTAAAGCAGGTAAGTGAACGTACTCTTTACTGAAAGCAATATTGCTAGGCATTCAAGAACCGCTGTGTTTGTTCTCTGAACAGGCAGACAAGCAGAGGAATGCATTTCTGGTGAAATCCTCCACGTCCCTTAGACTACTGTAAATCCATTTCAAAACATTTCCCTCACCATGAAGGTGTTTCATCCTCTACAAGCAATTAAATCAAACTCTTCACAGTGCAAAAACAGCTCTAGCTTCACTGGCATTTTAATCCATCTCTCAAGTTCCAGCTGATTACATGGAGCCCTGTGAGGCAGACCCCAGAAGTCCCAGCACACTTGTCCTTTTTTACCCAAGCTTGGTGGTTAGATATACAGAGATTGGAGCTAGAACAAACACACATAATTGGAAGTAATGCACCTTCCACATCCATCTGACCAAGAGAAGCACCATCCAAGCATTCAAAGGCTTAGCACTGCTGATCTCGCTACAGAAGACCTGACACACTGCAGCCACAATGGGTTGATAAAGCAGTAGCAATGCTTAATGCAAGCCTCCTGAAATTGAGAATCCAGGCATGGAAGAGACCTCTGGCAATTATCAATATAGGGCCTCTCCGCTCTGTGTGGTAGCTCATGAAAAGCTAGGTCACGACTGAACCATAAAGATTTTCATCGCCCAAACATTAACATCAAAGCCAGGGGCAGTCTCAGCCAGGCTGACTGAGCACATCATGGTTAAAGGGGGAAATACTGAGTCCAATGATGCAATTTGCCATGAAGGATACCAGACAGTACAATAGATCAGGTGGCCTCAAACATACTTCTGAATGTAGAGCACTTTGCTGTACTCTGTAATGCTTTGAAATTGATCCTAAGATGAAGGACAGTATCTATTGCCTGGCACACGCAGCGCTTTCTGACAGACCCATTTGTAAGAAAAGAAATGCAAAGAATATTTTGAAACACCAGATACAGCATAAACAGCAGCACCAGTAGCTGTTTCCTCATTCTGTAGTGGCAGGAAGGACACGTCCCCAAGAGGAATTTCGTTTAATGTCAGAACACGCTATCTGCCTGCAAAGCAATGTATGCAACTGAAAGATTTAATTTCAAGAACCCTGATGAAATATGTTCAAGGAACACCTGGAAAATTACAGTTCTACTAACCTCATTTAATCTTTACTTCATGTTTGAGAAGGAAAATAAAGAATATTGTTGTTCTCGGGGTTCGACTTCTGTTTAATACCAGCACACACAGAGACTGGGCAAAACCAAATGACAAGAACTTCAGTTTTAAAACCTTGTTTCTAAAATAGGATTGCAGAAAACCCTATAAAACCTTACATGCAGTGTTCATGCCTTAAATGGTAAGAATTCAGGGGAAAAAAAAAACACCTGGGGCTGTTGCTGCATCTTACCAACACCAGTTAACAGAACCATTGAAGCATGCCCAGGTTACCACGACTCTTCTAAAAGAGTGGTACAGTGATGCTCTCCTTGCATCTTTTCACTTCACAATAATACTTTCAATGTCAGTGAGCTGCTACCCTGTTACTACTTATCCCATTCACAAGGGTAACTAGATGCAACAATAACCAACCAGTTAATTGCAGGGGTTTGCTTTTCCACAGATGTAGCCTAAATGTAACACAGTGTATTTGAACTGTTGAAAAGCTTGCATCCTCTGAGTTTTTCTATTGATGAGCTCATTCTGAACATAGAAGATGAGTGGGGAGACCCACATGCTTCATCCTTCAGGAAATTCCATTCTTTTTTCATTTCTTTGGAAAGAATCCAACTAGATATACTGTTAAATCCATAGAAGATCCATCCTGAACAGTAATGGTAAACTGTATTTTAATCCCTAAGACAGACCTCTCATCCATCTTAAAGGTCAAAACAGAATCCAGACTTCAAAGTAGATTTGCAACTAGTAGCCCCTTTAAAGATTAATGCAGTATACTGCTAGAACAACAAAACCAGTTAAGTTATGAACTAGAACTACATCCATAGGGATGGGTATTTCAAAACTACTCCCATTGTCAGGCTTACAGAGTGACAATTCAAGGGACTCATTTTCAAAAAAAAAAAAA
>VXAA01001965.1:479870-561752 GCA_013399115.1 Anseranas semipalmata
CTAAAGAGACCCAGCTCCCTCAGCCTTTCCTCATAAGGGAGATGCTCCACTCCCTTAATCATCTTTGTGGCTCTGTGCTGGACTCTCTCAAGCAGTTCCCTGTCCCTCTTGAACCAAGGGGCCCAGAACTGGACACAATATTCCAGATGCGGTCTCACCAGGGTGGAGTAGAGGGGGAGGAGGATCTCTCTTGATCTAACCACACCCCTTCTAATACACCCCAGGATGCCATTGGCCTTCTTGGCCACAAGGGCACAGTGCTGGCTCATGGTCATCCTGCTGTCCACCAGGACCCCCAGGTCCCTCTCCCGTATGCTGATCTCCAACAGGTCAGCCCCCAACTTATACTGGTACCTGGAGTTGTTCTTGCCCAGATGCAAGACTCTACACTTGCCCTTGTTATATTTCATTAAATTTCTCCCTGCCCAACTCTCCAGCATGTCAAGGTCTTGCTGGATGGCAGCACAGCCTTCTGGTGTGTCAGCCATTCCTCCCAGTTTTGTCATCAGCGAACTTGCTGAGGGTGCACTCTATTCCCTCATCCAAGTCGTTGATGAATATATTGAATAGTACTGGTCCCAGCACAGGCCCTTTGGGGACTCCACTAGATACAGGTTTCCAACTAGACTACATCCCACTGACCACAACTCTCTGGCTGCTTTCCTTCAGCCAGTTCACAGTCCACCTCACTACCTGATTTTTCAGACCACACTTCCTCAGTTTAGCTCTGAGGATACTGTGGGAGATGGTGTCAAATGCTTTGCTGAAATCAAGAAAGACCACATCCACTGCTTTACCATCATCTATCCACCTGGCTATGTCTTCATAAAAGGCTATCAGGTTGGTTAAGCATGACTTCCCCTTGGTGAAGCCATGTTGGCTGCCCTTAATGATCCTCTTATCCTTGATATGTCTAGAGACAGTGCCAAGGATAAGTTGTTCCATCACCTTTCCAGGTGATATTTCCTTACCTTTGTGAAATATGCTGGTTGTTCCATTTCTCAAATTTGCAAGAATGTATACAAATATGTATAATCTAAAATATTTATATAATGCATAGATTATGGCAGTCATGTTTCAAATTAGAGGAATTCTCTCCTGCCTACAAGAGAATTTTAAAGTCAGGAGACTGCATGTGGCTAGATGATCTTGGGTGTAACTTGGCTTTACTGACTCGAGTTTGTAGCAGGAAGATGCTGGTGAGGTCAGGACTTAATCGTGTGATATTTAAATTAACTACCTTAATTTCTCTATGCCTCTAGAACATAGTAAATATCTGTTGCAAAGGCATGAAGTCACTTATGCATAAGAAGAGCTCAATCTCTAATTTTCTGATAGAGAATTTGTGTTAAGTTGTAAAGCAAAACAAACTGAAGGCTCACTTCAGTTGAGCGTAAATATGCTTAGAGGAAAGCATTTGAAATCTTTTCATTTGAGAGAAAAGGCAACATAATGATCTCTATTTTGGTCAACAGCATGTGGGAGGGAGGAAAGGAAACCTGTTAAAAACATTAGGAACTTCTTGAAGATGGGGTATCAACTGTTATGGTAGGTTGGTGCTTTTGAGCATTGTATTCATGATGATGTTATGCATTTTGTCCACACTTAAAGCTTAGATATTAAGCCCACTCAGCTGTCTGTATGAGACCTTTGTTCTCCCCAGTGCTAATGATAGCCATGGTGAACTTTGTGAACTGAAGATGTGATTAGCTAGCATAGCTATAGACTTGAGCTGTGAAAATGATCTCAGTTGTTATTCAGTGGTTTGTACAGCATTTGGTGTCAAGTGAGTATTACTTCTGAGAATTTAGCAATACTCCTTTTAATAAGTGTTTTTATAAGTCATGGGATTGGCTATTCTTGGAGAAACCACTTAGAAATACATACAGGTATAATTTCTAAACTGGAATTCATCTAGCAAGTTCACAATAACAATTTATGATAATTTCAAAACAACTCTTGTTCAACCAGTTTAATTATAAACAATTGCCTCAAGGTTCAGACTATTTTTTTTTATGGCAGTTATATTGTGCTTCTGTTGTATTATGCAGTATGTTTTATGTGCAGCCACCAGTGTCTGGAAAATTACGCTTTTTATTTAAACAAACTTTACCTCTGTCAAAATGAACATGTATTAAAATAAAATAAGTTCATCCTTAAGAGTAGAAACATAAGAAAATAGATAAATAAGATCTAACACCTGGATGCTTCAAGAAGCCTGGGACCTTATCTGTTCAGGCAGAGTACCCATGAGCAAAAAGCTGGTCCTTGCAACACAACTGTTTACAAGATAAGGGAAACTGAGGCAAAGGAAGGACAGTGACTTGAGGTCAGGGAAAGTCAAGAACCAAGAACTCATTGCCAGGCCAGGACCTAGCCTCCCAGACCAGTACCTTTGTCAAAAGTACCAACACCATGGCCTAGTTCCTAAATTCTTATGTAGCCAAGCCTCCAGCTAATGTAATTGGTTTTTTTAACAAGGACACAGGCATTGGTATGTCACTTACACTATTTAATCTGGACTGCTTTAGATTAATATTTTACTTTAGTGGTTGGCACCAAATCCTTCAGCTGGATATGCAAGAAGCCTTGTACTGGCCTCAATGGCACAAAATGACTATCAGTTTAGCTTACTGAGGCAGATCTTTTGTTTTGCTGGAGAGAAAAAAATTATTCTGAAATTCTACTAATGACTATTAAAAGAACTAGACTAAAAGCTGTTAGCTTTCATGAAGACCACCTGCATATAGTGAAAGAAATCTGAAGTTACACAGGTGTAATCAGTGACAACAAAGGACATGTTTTTTTTTTGAGAGCTACAGCACAATGCACTGGGGGGGGCAAGCAAAGCATAATCACTTCTACATTTTGACACTGATGTATTATGTCTTTACAAATCATAATAACAAGGGTACTTAGTACTACCTGGTAGCACTAACACTTTTGGGGAGCTCTGGGTTCCTCATCCATGTAAAAGTATGCAGTGTTATTAATCAAATTCTTCATTAATGGTTGCTGGTATTTTCAAATTCTCAGCAGAAGGTACTGAGGAAGGAAATATTTTGAACATTTTTAAAAAAAGTTTCTGAACTTACCAGAGGCACAGTCAGTATCAACTGAACTACATTTTCATGATCTGTTCTCACCTGTAACTTTCCCTTTACCCAGCCTATTGGTATAAGTTCTTAGTGTGTCCCATCAGCCTTGTATTTACAGCTGGGGATGATAACATCTGATTTTTCTGGAGCAACTTAAAGTGTATGCTGCACTTCTTGGGGAAGTTGAAGGAAGAGGGGAACCAATGCTTTCAGGATCTAGTAGAACATCTGCTTTTTGACATTTTCACTCAGTAAATGTCTAGACTAAAAAAAGTCTAGACTACTTAAGTCATTGTAAATTGTGAAAATTAGAGTAATAAAATTAATGACTGCTTTATCTTTGTCACCTTTGTCTACTGATGTTCCATGGTTTGTCCTGTTTAGGGCAAAACAGACCAATAGATAATCTTGTTTAATTATCTATACATTATAGGCCATTACACTTCATGCAATTTCAAGTAACCAAAACTTGTTTGAAATATAGTAGAGCTTCTTTATGTGGCTGAACATTATGGCTTCATTTCTGAAGGGTGTATATGGCTTTCCCTGTGTTGTTTAGACAGTCTCCTGCTAAAGATAATTTGCATATATATTAATCTTAACTGGGTTTGTAGCTTCCTTTCATGATGCATAAAGAATTCCCCAAAGGGTATTTTAGAGGGATTGTCTTAGAGAAATAAGTTTGTTCATAGATGAGATCACCCTCTGCTGTGAGGGATCTGGGTCACATCAGGAGTAAAGAGTTGAAATGTGAAGAACTGAGTGTCTACTGCTCTGTGTTAGTTGCAGGTTGTTCACTGGCCACTTGCATGCCCTCCCACACACCAGGGAATGCTGGACTTCAATGAGTTATCCTAGCCTATGAATGACATGTTAAGATTTGTCTTGCCAGGATTAATAGTAAAAGCAAAATAAGTACAGGTTAAATGAATAGCTGAGTTGAGATGTCCTACTTCCTCACAGCTGTAACTTTGCCCATCTCTGCCTGCTATGAGTGCTGAGGAGTGAGGCTGATGTCAGGTTGAAGCAGTCAGAATGGGAAGAGATAGTTTAAACAGTAAGGCATATTTTCTGGGTCCACCCCAGCAAAGCACTCTGCAGTGTTCTTCCTTAACCAAACATTTTAGACAAAGAAAAGTGCTCTTGAATCAACTTAAATGCAGTGACATCTGTTAGATTTAGGGAGCTTGTGCTCATCTTGGACAAAAGGCTATGGGATTTCCTTTCCTGATGCACTGTAACAAACAGGCAGTGAGGTAGCTTCAGGAAGTGAGATGCCTCTCTACAATGGAGGAAATAAGACTTCCCATGGCATTAACACAAACTGAAGAAACATCAATTTGGATTTCACAGTTCTAATTATTCATAGAGCATTGAGTGATTACTTGAGGTCATGAAGTCGGGCAGAAGCTTTTCACTCTTAAAAAGTGAATTTGACTCCTAAGGTCAAAGGCAAGTGTATTGCAAACATCTCCTGTGTTGCAGATGTCTTTTCAATCCATCCAACAAATATTGCGGTTGTCAACTTATCTCCTGGAAAATCCTTGATCTAACCAGACAGTGTTACAGGTCAGGAATGCCAAGGGGTGCTGCTATGGCTGCTGTGAGTGGAGGACTTTGTGCATGCCAACTCTTACGTCTAGTCCTAGCTGCTCACAGTGACTGCTGAAGTTTCACGGACATCAGATGCCAAATGCACAGAAGTATTTCCTGCATCTTACTAGCTCTTTGTGGAAACATTGAGGGAAAAGTAATTTCCTGGCAGGAAGAGCTAATGTCTCTAAATGCAAGCATTTAGTCCCTGAAGAATGGTGAATTTGCATGCTGAATCTACTTGCCAAACTCAATCAAGTAAATGGAAAGACGTGGTAGGCAATTAGCTAGTGGTTCATTTTCTGTTCATGGATGCCTGGTTGTATATTAGCTCTGACAAATGCTTTCATTCAGCAGTGTAATTGATAACTGCCACAGTTTCTCTTAATGATCTGGTCTGATGTCACATGCTGTATTACAGTGGCTTGCTTGCACCTTTGCAGACAAGCATAGGTAAAGACTTCCATTATACGGCCCATGTGTTCAGAAAAGTGCAGCTGTAGATGTTTGCAATAAGTAGAGAGACTATTTCACTTTGGAAGATCATATTCTTTTGTGAAATATTCTTTTTTTTTTGTGGAAAAAATAAAGGTAGTTTTTCAAACTAAACTGAAGGAAAAACACTGTGCATGTAGCCTTGAATGTTCCAGTCTCATGTGCAACACCTCCCAGCTCTAAATGATGCTGGGGTCTATTTATTATGCATATACAAAAGAGTTCCTGTCCTGAAGAGATTAAACAGTTATATTTTATATGCATAAAGCTTTGGAAATTAGATGTCAGAAGTCTTTCAAAGGCTTTCAAAGATTAGGCTTGTCAGCAATCAAGATAAAGAAATTGTCATAATGAAAGCATCTTTGGGATGCTCTGCTGTAACTTGGATGTGACCTGACATTTCATCCACCAAAGTCTGCCTTCCCTCCAGCTGGCTGGCTGCAGGCCTCATTCCAATTTCACTTTTTGCTTTTTTTTGTCCATTCTCCAACCTTTTTGTCAAACCTAGCTGAACCCTTCAACCCAGGAGAGAAGAAACCTGTTCATCTCTGTCTAATCACTTTGGGGATGTTTCACTACATCTGTACCAGCAAACCAGTAGACACAAGGCTGGTCCTGAACTGCGGCACACAACTCTTCTGTACTGGTGGTGGTCCCCAGTGCTGCTTTAGTCTGGGGAAATGATTCCCAGCTGTGATTTAGGGAATTGTATGGGCTGGTGATTTGTGGTGGTGACACCTTGTCTTGGAGGATAAGGGATATTTAGCTGCCTGGATGTCAGCTGTGCTGGTTTGTCTTGGGGACAGAGAAGGGTGTCTGGCCTGTTTGATACACTAGCCTGTCTGAAGATGCAGAAGAGTTCAGAAAGAACTTGGGGTAAACAGTTCAACAGGGGGAAGTTCAAACTAGCGAGCAATGAGACTTACTGAACATGTATCCCAACAGAATTAGTGACAGGAGGACACAAACGTAATCAAGACAAAATCATAGGATCATCTTCAGACTGGGGAACTTGCTGTAGTTGGATTCAAGCAGTGTGTACCACATCCTCAAACATCAAAGGTATAGTACTAAAATAGACTTAACACCATGAGGGACCAAAGTATGAGTCAGCAGAGCCTTGAGAAGAGGCAGAGAGCTGGCATGGCATGGAAATATTGAAAAGCTGCTTCAGAGAGCTGTTGGGGCCTTGGGGGTTTGGGTGCCTGGGCTCAAAGCTAATGTAGGTGGTAGCCTTGAAAGAAAGAAAGGGATGGAAGCAGCCTCAGCAGATGCTCCCCCAAACATCTCCACTAAGAAGCCTTCAGTGAGAGCTACCCCTACTTCTTTTGGGAGCTTTTTTTAAGCTGAGGCTCTCAAACCTATAGCCTGTGCTTTGCTGCAGCCCTGTGGCAGCTGTGCCTGACCATGTACCCTACTGATCTGGGCCCAGGCATGTGGTCTTGTCTTGCTAGCCTGTCACCGTGAATTTGCCTGATACCCTGTGTTAGCAACTGGCTGCACTGGACTGTTCTGGACAGCTGACACTTTTCACAGAAATTCCCTTATCCCCCCCAGCCTTCATCGCAAGGAGGAAGAATCAACTTTCTATCAGAGAACCATTCAACATTTTCTGCCATGGTGATAGCTCCATAATGTGGCATTTGACACATCCTGAAAGTGCCCCAGGGATTGAGGAGTGCTCCGAAAATGTTTTCATCTCGCAGGTTGACATACTTCTTGAAATAATTGGATGAGAGCCCAAGGTCTTTTATACCCAATGAAAATGGGTGCATATATAAGGAAAATGACATGGTGAAGAAAAGGAAAAAGGAACAACAAAAGGATGGTTTTGAGAGACACTAGGCAATTCCCTGGCTATAATGGGGGAAAAAAAAGTTGTTATTGTAAGGGTAATTATTATTATTCCCAGAACTGTTCTGTGCCAAGTATTGTACAAATGGAACAGCAATGCAATATCTTCCTCAAAGAATGTACAATCTAGGCATAACATGAGAAAATGGCCATGTACAAAACAATAGCATGGACACTCCAGAACATTTGCAATGCATCCAGAAGTGTCTACGCTAGGATTTGCAGTTGCTATTAGGCAGCCTCTGGTTGTTAGTATAGGCTGAACAAACATTCAGGGCAGATATATTCACAGATTGCAGGTCTAAATTTCATATTCTACACAACTGTACCTGATGCTGGTGCTCATTGCAGCAATAGAGAATTCTCTAGTCCTCACAAGGTATTATTGGCTACCTAGCAGCATTTGCAGTTTTGCAGGGTATTTAACGAGTGTTACTTTTGCATTACATCAAACTAATGAGTTTCTGCAATCTATATGTGGCAAAGATCAGAAGATACCTTCTCAAGCTAGGAATGCAGGAAAATCTGGAATCCTCTCCTGGCTGTGCTGCTGACCCATTGGGCAGTCGTACATGAGTCAGTTCATACCAATGTGCCTCTGTTTCCTGTCCAAACTTTTGTCTGCTTTTATAGAAGTAAGCAGTGACTTTCTCAGGAGGCATGCATGTATGTGGCCTAGTATAATGGATCATTTAGCATGATGGCAGTGCTGCAATCGTAATGCTAAAAAGGAGAAAGCTAAGTAGTGGATGATATATATGGGGGAATTTTGACACAAGCTTTCCCGTACTTATCTAACATACCTGTGTCTTGGTCTAGAAGGGCAAATCTAATGACAAGAAAATAATCTGGTTTCTCAGCTGATGAATAGCATTAGAGTGGGACATGGCTCTTTCCATTGCCAAAGAGACTGTGATTTGAAAATGTACTGTCAAAAGTATACAGGAAGTAGTTCTGTGTTATATTAGGCCTTTATGACGTGTTCAGAATGACAAGTGATATTAGTCAAGCAACTGCATCCATGTGTCTTATCCCTTTTTTGGAGTCAAGAAATCATCACATTAATGATATTTTCCACTTGGTTTCAAAACTCTGAAACAATGGACAGGAAGTGCCATTCTGAGGTAGAAGACCTTGGAGTTATTTATCATTCATTAGTATCCACTCCTGCAGTGAGGAAGATTTTAGAAACAAGAAGTGAGCACAGCATTTGTGGTGATAATTTTACTGAATGCTGTAGACAGGTATCCAAGGAAAATCCATTGTGCTTGCCTATTCAGATTTCCCATGTTGGCCTGCTACCTAACACATTTTGCTTTAGAGCAAAGGAAATATTGAAAGTTCTAGCATGGTTATATTCAGAAAACACTGCAGTAATGGAATTAATTTGTCCCAGAAGGCCTACAAAGATGCAGCATCTTTATCCCACAGTATCTACTATATTTAAGAAGGTAAGCCAGTCATAGGACTTCTTTAAAGGTGAGATTAAACAACTGAGAATTTCATGTGGAGCTTGAGTAGATTTTCCCCTTTTGAAGTTCTGTAGATAGCAGAACTGTTCCACAGCCCTTACCTTGTCAAATGTACATTACTATAATCAATTAGCTGAGGTGGAATGGTGCTAGACATAAACCTTTTAACTGTGACATTGCAGTGTTTTCGATGACATGCTCAAGGGTCAGAATGAGGCTAAAAGCAGGAGAGCTCATTGGCTCTGTAAATATGAAAACAAAAAAAGCTGAGTGGTTTGAATATGTGACTAGGAAGACGGCAATTGTTTGAAGAAAATGACAGAAAAACTCAATGCTGAGCAGTCACTTCTTTCCCCTCCTATGGGAACAGATGTGATACCTTTTTAAGCAAATCACCACTGGATATTTAGTACTTTTATATGCTTTAACTGTGTGTGCATGTAGTGGGTCAATTACAACAGACTCCATGCACCATAACATAACTAACCTATTCCTTTAGCAAGCAGCAAATCCTAGAGCTCACCTGGCTCTAACCAAAGAAAAACAAAGCAGAGCTTGCATCTTGCCCATAGTTAGTGACAGAATCTGAATAAAGCCACTAATGAGCAAACACTCAAAATTACCAGACACCTGTGAATTTACCAGTATTCAAGTACATGGCTTCCTCATGAAAAGGGCCAGAGAATATATGCAATACCAAAGTATGACACCTGAAAGTGAGCAAAAATCCCCCCTGTGGTTCTAAAGTCAAACACTTGTTTTGTATCAGGAAAAACATAGACACGCATGAAATAGCCATATTCAACAGAGTATTCTGTGAAGTTCTGCAGATTTGTCTGTGCTTCCTTCCTAAAATTACCCAATCTATGTAGAGTCAGAAAAGGTTGCTCAAAGCTTCTTAAGTATGGAAAAAAGCAAATGTGGTGGGTCAAGATGGTTCAACACCTGAGGGACACCCAAAATTTGGAACCTAGGCTCTGACATTTTTTACTTTGTCCCCTTGATTTTTTCATAAGCAAAGTTCTATGGATTCGAGGGGCTTACTTGTTACCTCTGTACTAGCAAATAATATGGACTAGGGACTACGTTTTGGTTTGGAGGGTAATCGTTATAACATGGCCTGCACTCATAAAGCTAAACACTTGCTATTCAAATATGGGCACTTCCAAATTCCCCTACTGGCAATGGTCTCTGAGCTGTGTCAACTTGCTTGTGATGTGTGAGACCATTGCTTGCCTGCACTGAAAGTGTGTAAAGGGCTGCACTAACAATTTAACTTTATGGACAGTTGTGTGACAGTACTCGGGACTATGTCCTCACTATGTATGCTCATTGTACCTGCAAACATTATTTTTGTTCCTAGCCAGTCTGGGTTATGGATTTCTGTGCCTGTCCAGTATATTTCTGTGGGAATATGAGGTGTAGAAGAAGTAAAAATCAAGTAGGACAACCAACATCCTAAACTTGGAAGGAAATCAAGTTTCTGACCTGCTGTGACTAGTGTATGAAGTTCATTTCAGTACAGAGAGCCAGCACACTGCTTAAACCATCATTTGGCTAGGACATTCAAAGTGACTCAATGCCCACTGCTAAGCAGAGTTTTAAAAAAATGTTCCATATATCTGGCAGTTATTTCTTTTGAAAAAGTGGTGGCAAACATTGTGTTAATTTGGGGCACTGAACTCCATGAAAAACATAAGAAGTTGCTGGTGTTGGTCAGCTAAAACTGCTTCTCAGCCTTTTTGAAAATCTAGTTGAATTTTGAAGGGCTTACTGGGACATTTATTGATTCACAGACATAACAAGAAACTTTCCCTAGAGAAGTAAATATCCTGTATGCAAAAATACAGAATAATGAGTTTTTGGTTCTTAAATGGTACCGTAGATATATGCTTTTTCTTAGTCTCTATGTCATAATATATTCATGTATTTCATTACCCTAATGAAATAAATTAGATGCTAATAGCTGCTGTCAGGTGAATCTGATGCAAAGATTATAGCAAACCTAATCAAAGTAAATAGATATACTAAGAGGGAAAGAAGGAAAAAGTATTTGCCTCCCCATGGTAGAGAGTTGCAAGCCTTGGAAAGTCTGCTAAACATAGTTTTGAGTTGTGTGGATCGTAGAAAATGTTAATGTATTTTATAGCAGAGTGTGTATAAAAGATGCTATGAAAGTTAACAGAAAGCTTGGGAAAGTACTGACAAGAGCATTGGAAAACATGGAAAAGCACCTTTGATATTCTTCCTGCTCAAATAAATAGTTAACTGTTGTTTTCTTTTACAGACTTTTAGATTAATGTTTGTGCATATAAAAGATTCTTCAAAAAATACACACTCCTTATGATATCAATACTTGATTCAGATGGAAATAAACCTGGAACTCTGAATTTTGTCTATTTGGGAAACATTATTTTCCTATATGTTGAGAGAGAAACGTATGATGGTTTCTGGTTTACAAACAGCTGAAAGAAACCAAAACATGACTTACCAGCTCTGTGCACAATTTTTCATTATGGAAGATTGACAGAAAGTAGCAACAAATCAAAATGGCTGCTATACATTTATTCTGCACTGGTTAAATAATTATATAAGAATAGTGCTGAATCTGGCTTATAGTTATAGCGCCAAGAATTTCATGATATGTCTACAATGTGTAATGGTGCACAGAGATACCACAAGTAGCTTGAAATAAGCTAGCCCAGACTCAACTGCATTACCAGGAAACTGCCTAGGCAAGTTCACCCAAACTTTATGCTAGGTTGGAAATTGCTCTGCCATGCATTTCTCTGAAAAATGTAGCCAGACATGTACAACCAAGAACAATTCAGTCTCGGGCAGCATTTAATTTGTTAAAGAGGATAATAGCTCTGCACATGTTCTCTTATCAGCTGCTTAAAAAAAAATCAGAACTTAAAATATGGCAAGATCAACAAGAAATGAGATCGGGCCTTGACCAAACGTATTCTTTGGATAAATAAGTTTGAAAGGGATAATGTCCATCTTTTCATTCTTTGTTTCAAAGAAAAATGAAATTTAACGTGCTCTCGTGGCACTGAAGTTGAAGAACTCCTCCCCTGTCATCTGTGTCCAGCTTCAAGCCATGGCTGCCTTCCAGTGATGGTTCAGCATTTGTCTCGCATCTTAACAGGATATTGTGAGCCTAGCCTGTGGGCAGTGCAGGAAGTGCTTTCTTCCTGCTCTGATACCACCGGTATGATAAGCAGCCCAGAGCAGTATATAATTGCCTAATGGCATCCATGCTGCATTCTAGGCAAGGCTTTAAAGGAATTACAGTACACAGCTCTGCAGCAGTTCGGCTCTTGTTAGCCAGTCGTAATTAAGGCAGAAAATTAGTCATGCTGGGCTTTGGTTTTGTTTTTATTTTTATTTGTGCAACAGAATGAACCTTGGGAAAAAAAACGCCAGAGTTTTTCATTTTAGAATTAAAATTGTTCAGTGGTGAGATGCCAAATGTATTCCTGTATCACCTCTTTATTGATATTGGTTTTAATTTTAGAACAGTCAATGTCTTAGTTGGACAGCAGAAATAAAGGTGAATTATTTAATGCAGTGCCACAATGTCTTTGAAATGGTTGCTTAAAGTTATAATGTAATTTACAGAATGACTGATTTTAAACATACACTCACACAGGTACATGCACACACATCCTCATTCATTGTTCTCTCTGTTGTTACTCAGCTTAAGATTTCTTTGCTACTTCTGCCTGGTTTCTTGTTTATATATACATTTTGCTACCAATAAATGACTCTCAAAAGCTTTAGCTGTTCAGTCTGGATAATAACCCCAAAGAGAGGATGATGCTTTTATTTGTTCAAAGGCTACATCAATTTTTCTAAGCTTCGGAAAGTGGGCTGCAGTTTGAGCAGTTCCAGACCTTAGGCTGACCAGGGTTCCATCTAACTACCAAAATGGACTAGAAGGTACAGAAGTCACACAGAAGTAGTAATTATCACGATCTTTTCCTGTTATTATAGCAAATTATAAGGTGCTGGTGTGAGGTGACTAGAGGAACAAAATGAGCCATATCGGGATTGTTGAATGAATGAGAGCAGATGGGCTGTCTGTGATTGCAGCTGAATATTGTCCTCCACATGGTCCCACTCCTCTCAGCCCTTTTATTCCACTGTCTGCCCACAAATACTGTTGAACCTGCTGTCAAAGATCAGTGTTATCCTGTCAATGGCAGGTCTGTATGAGCGGTGGCCACCAACTACAGTGGTGATCCTTCCAGGTGAAGTGGCAGAGTGCTCTGCAGCATATTGAGATGTTCCAAACCCCATAATGACTTGTGATTACAAATACTGTTTAGTCATATTGTTGTGTCTTGGTCATGGTTTTAAATCATTTTGGTCAACATTTGTAGAATGTTGGGAATGGCATGAAAACGAAACAAAGAAGCACAAACAAGTGCTCCGAAGTTCTGCAGTGCTAACATTAACCCAGTTTGCAGAACCTGAAAACAGGCTTCTTCAGTTTAAGCATCTGTCTTTAATACTTGACCCCAACCTGGACCTGCTCTTGTGTTGGTTTAGGATTGTGTAGAGAACTAGCTTGTTGTCTACAATCACTCTGCTTCGTGTGTTGCAGAAACTAGGAATGCATCTAGTAAATGAAGCAGGGGAGTTATAGGGCAAGGAAAGAAAATCTCTCAGCTGAAGCTGTTATGTGATATCCTGAAGACGAACTCAGTTGAAGTCTGTGCTGTTTGTGCCTGGAACATATGAAATGTCGCAAAATGCAATAACAGTGAAAAAATACATAGTTCTTGATCTCTCACATTGGGTGCTCCAGATGGGTGTAATTTTTTTTACCCGATTCTTTCTGTGACTCAGACTTAGAACGGTAAGATGAATATTTATCACCATCTCACATGAAAATTGTATGAAAATTCAGTCATTATTGTTTCTAAAATAATCAGATACAGTTATGATGAAAACTGTAAGAATGTCTGTAAGAATATGGTTTATGTAGAATGAGTTTGAATTTATCACAGTAAGACAGAGGGTCAGGAAATGAGCACTGAAGATACAAGGTGTCAGTATCATTCCATTTATCGGTCATAATTCATCTTGTTCTATGAATGAACTTAGGGCCCAGAGAAAAATGAAAATGTGAGATGTAATGAAAAACTTTGACTTTACAATCTGAAAATTTCTGTATATTTTTGCAATTAAAATACACTCTTCTGTTATACATAAACTTTGAGAATGCAACTAAATGTAAGAACATCACATACATCCACCACATACATTTGTTTCATACAACAACACATAAAATGAGGGCCTTGCCTTTGATAAAAATTAGAGGAAAAGTGACAGAATGAAGAAAGAAAACCTTATTTAAATTGATAGTGACTGCTCTATGACTGTTCTTGGGGCAAGACTTTGAAGGCTGGCTTCTCAGCTGGGATGTATTGGCTATGTACCAATGGAGCTGTGCCAGTCTACAGGTGCTAAGGATATGGCCATGTGTTAATAAATACCATAAATCTTTAATATAATTATCTTGCTGTTGTGGGCAGCCCTCCTCTCCCGGCTGGCTGGCAGCCGGCGGTGCCACGGGGAGGCCCAGGACAGCCGTGCTTCATGGTGTCCTGTGTGGACATCTTCTTTCCTTTGTGACTGGGAGAGAGGTAGGATCCAGACCCAAGCCGTCAAACACCAGGGCAGTGCTTCACCTCGTTGCCCCTTAATTGTGAGTAATGACCTTCACAGACCTTCAGCACTTCTCATTCCCTTCCCTGCCCTGCAAGTCCTGTTTACACTTTGTGTTAAAATCCTATTTGAACCCTGCTTTCTAAATGGGCAATGGGAAGCTCGAGGGGCTGGTGATCACGATGCTAGACTGACAGCCTGAGGAGCTAGACCTGACTCCTGGCCAGCACTGATGTAGCAGGTGACTTTGGTGAAATCACCTCTCTGTGAGTTTTCACAAAGCTTTAAGGACTGCTTCTCCTCTGCCAGATAAAACTACAGCGTATAAAACCAGTCAAAGACAAAACTCACAACAGATTCGGTTCCCGCACGAAGCTATGAAGCCTTTGCTAAAACTGGAAATCACAAGAAAAGCTGACCCTAGTGCGACTTGCGCTGAGCAATGTAAGGTGCAGAACAGTTGGAAAAAAATAAAAGTGACATCACTCAGCTTTCAAAACACAAGGTTAAACATAGGCATTTATTTGATTTATGGGTACACTAATTTAAGAATACATTTCCCAAGTTTTCATATGGGACAAGCCAGGACTGCAAACCCAACCTGTGATGTTTCCATCACTATTGCAGGAATCCCACTCATGCCCTCTGCCTGGCCATGCTTGATCCAGCAATGACTCAGGCTGTGAGTATGTCTGCATTTGTCTCCGTACGTGTGTTTATACGTGCTTGCAGGGGGGCGAGGTCTTTTTTACACACAGCATTCACTCCGTTTTCTTATGCACCCTCTGATAATCAACCTTATTAGGGTGGAGTGCTTTCTTACGTGGGCTTTATTGCTTTATCTTGATGTCTAGTAATAGCTCTATAACTGCAACAGATGTTTCTTTTCTGAGATGAGATTCAAAGTGTTGTCATGATTTCTCAGTCATACTCAGTGGAAAAAAGAAAGACCTGGTTTTCACTGTCATGACTGCACAGAGGGAATTAAATGACTGCGGAAGTAATAACATAAAACCAGCCAAGCCCTCAGTTCTCTCTAAGAAATAAAGGCAGTGTCTAGGAGTCTTGTTTCAAGATAAGTTCTGGCTGGATATGTGCTCCCTTTTCATTTGGAGAGAAATTCTCAGACAGTGCCCTTTCCATGCAGTTGGAGAAATGCACTTAGCCTGCTGCTGTGCAGCTTTTGGATGATTTCATTTTCTATAAAAAGAAGATGATCTCATCTCCAGTACTTAAAGATGTATCACCCTATCTTTCTCCCTTGCCTGGTGTGAAGGGGAATTTGAATTTATGATGCCTAAACCTGGCTTGACTGTAAAAGGAGTGACCTGAATGACAGCAAGGCATTAGCTTTAACCCCTTCCCCACTTCCAGCGTGTACAGTCACTTGAAGCAGCAGGAGTGGAGGCTGGCGCGAGGTTTGTAGGGTGGGCTGCAGAAACGCTGCGTTGCTCCATGGCTGACAGCCTCTCCCTTTGAGCTGCAGGGCCGCAGAGCTGTGGCCGTACCTGGGTTCAGACCGCACGTGACATGCTCTACTCCAGAAAGAGATGTCGGGGTAGACTGCCTAGCGTGTTACCTGGATGGATGGTGAGCACACTGGCAGCCTCCCAGAAGAGAGAGATTCTATATTTCAGGGTTGTATCAACATTTACAAAAACAGGAAAGTACAGTTCGAACCCTGAAGTCATATGTTGGTGTGCTGTGATCTGATTTTCAGAGGACCTATGGTGTATATTTAAGTCAGTGAGAAATGCTCAAGGTTCTTAGGCTTTTGCCTAAATACATCTTGATGCGGGATACCTACATTTGAATTGAGGATTTAGGAACCTAATTTAAGACATTCTGGCCTGAGGTGGTTTTGGCCTGTCTGTATGCAGCAAGGGTGGCTGCAGAGTAGCCATTTCACCTTAGCTCCCTGCTTGTATTTTCATACCACAGGGGTGCCTTTCAGCAGGGTCATTTAGTAAAATTATTCTAACTCCAACAGAAATTAAAAACAAACAAACAAACAAACAAAACCAAAACACAGAAGGGCCACGTAACCATGGTGAGAAGAAAAATTTGTCCACAATACCTCTTGCACCATACATTCAGACCTTTGTGTATTCCACAGTAGTTTCCCATCAAGACAAGACCCAAGAGGACATGGACTGTAATGCAGAAATGGTCACCAGTACTGTACTCATTTAATTTTCTAGCTAAATATTCAACTCTTTATATTTTATCACCACTTTGTTCCACGCTACAGCTGGCAGCACATACCTTAGACTGCAGTCCAGCCCAATGTTTACATTTCAATTCCCTCCTTTGCACTGCTTCTTCAAGAAACACCTTAGTAACATCAACCAGTAGTTTTAAAATGGGTCAAACAGATGCTGATTTGCCCTGAAGACAGTAGGTATACTAACAAGAAAGAAAGTTTTTGATATCCCAAAGTATCTTTTTTAATTTATTTTTCCCTGAAAAACATGAAAATTTCAGATTGATTCTAATTGATACAGTTTAGTCTTTTCAATTTACCTCAGCCAGCACCATGCTCAGATGTTGCTCTATATCAAAATTCATTTTCTACTGCCTACAAGCCAAGGCTCAGATCTTGCTGCCATGTGTGGCACCTCTCATTAGGAGAATCATTGTTAATTATGACTGTGACAGAAGAGACAGCTCGCATGGAAGCACTGTAGAAAAGGGTGATTTCAAAGGAAATTATTTTATACCGTGAGCATTAGCTGAGCTGATGTTATGATGTCCATAGATTTTGTTTGGAGGGGAAATTGGATTGCTCTTGCACAAAGCCCATTTTCCCTTAGGTTTCTCATTACACATTCCTCAGTCCTGTCACAAACAGTTCAGAAGCTTTCCAAGCACTCTATAAATGACTGAATTTAACATAATAGAGAAATACCTAGAGGAATAAAAAGGGTCTCAAATAATAACAATTATGAATAAAAATACTTTGTGTTTGTATAATGTCTTTCAACAAGACATTTCAAAAAACCTTTTTAAGCATTAATGAAGTCTCAAACACCTCTTAACGGAAGATGTGTGTACATGGTTTACTGGTAAAATAACAGCTGCTGTCAGGGTGCAAAAAAAATAGCTACATAATAACTTACTGCAAATTTACAGATCAGAAAGGGAGGTGTAAGGACTATGCGACTGAAAACACAGGGTGAATTGCTAGCAGCAAAATACAGAATGCTCTTAGCTGCAAGTTGGCCAGAACATCAGGAATTGCAGTTCTGTGAGGTTTTTGATGACTGACAGCAGTGAGCAGGCAGGATTCTTGTTCTGTGTTACATCCTAAGTGGGCATTGCTAATGCTATAACCAAGCAGTAGATCCCTTCAGATTCTGAGTAAGGGGACCCTACTGATCCCTTTCTACCAACAATACCATCACCAGAATAGAACAGATACTTTATTTAAAATATAGATAGCCATTTTCTCTTACAACAAAAGTATGTTTACAGAGAATAAACCCATCCTTTGACCCTACTTTTGGGCTTGAAGTCTGGAAGTTTGGGCTTCTTCTACAAACACCAAAATACAAACTGAAAGTGGATCCTAGGAAGTTTGTTTTGGGGGTAGCTGGTGAAAAGTTTACAAAGAAATAAACTTCTAAGCATCAAACAGTGCAAGTTTGAAAAAAGTTACAGTAATAAGTAAAAAAAAAAAAAAAGAGAGAGAGACAGAATATTCAAAAGTTGAATTTGCAGTAAACTTTCCAAATTAGAATGCTGTATTATTTAAGTATCACTCACCGAATGTTGTTTTCTCAAGAAGAAATTGAGATAAGGAATTGAGAAATTGAATAAAGAATTGGGACTTCATTTGCAAATGAATCCTCTCTTTTTATACTACATTCAAGACCTCTATTCAGAGCACTTCCCATTTAAGGATTGCTAAAAATCTAGATGCAGATACCTTGAGACAGGATGCCCCTTACAACTGGCATCGCACTTCTCTGTGCAAATGTGGTCTCCCTAAAATGTCAGTAAACCAGAAGGTAACTGAAACTGTTGCATAATAATAATTAAAAAAAAAAAACAAGCAAACAACAAAAAACCCCACAACTTTTATCATGTGATGTGTAAAATACTTTAGATCATAACTGTTAATCAAAAGACTTCCTAAAAGAAAAAGTAAACATGAGGAGAGGTACCAGCTTCCTGAATTATCCTTCTACCCTTCCAAGGCAGTCATTCGCAGGTAAGCTTCTAAGGGCCTCCTGACAGCCATCTCACAGGTGCCTAAGGCTGCACCTCAAGGGAGGTTCTCTGAAATAGATGATTTTAGTGGTGGACTTTGAAGCATCGTTGACATTCAAGAGTAATCAGAAAACCTGGGATATCAATGGAGACAGTGAGCCCTGGGCTGCACCCTCGAGGCTTAGTTCTGTGAAGTCAAACCCTGGTGACTGCTGCTATGAGGTGCCTCAGACAACCCCAGACTAAAGCCTAGGCATACTCAAAGTCTCTTTTTTCTTGCTTTTATGCTTTTATTTTCAGTTTAAAATGAAAATTTAACTCCATCTTGTTTGAATAAACTGCATTGTTTTCATTTGGAGTTTCTTTGCTATTTAAAATGAATTCCAGTGAGTCTGACAAATGAGGAATGTTTTTGATTTCTCCAGAGGTTCAAGAGGTTCAAGAGGTTCTGTGCTGAGTGAAGACAAAACAGTGCTGCAGATAAACCAGGTGAGCTTTTGAGGAACTGGGAGATATCTTCACCAAAGCTGAAATGTCAATGCGAGGCAGAGAGTGTCAAGGGCTAGAAGGGGAGAAGTCATCCCCAGCAACCAGGAGAAAGACAATCAACAGCTTCAGAAAATCCCAGATCATTTAATGCAGTTTGCAGTTTGAGTTCACCTCAGGATGGTTTTGGTGGTAAGTCAGTGGACCCTGAATCAGCAGTATTATTATCTTCCCAGCTTTTTCCTCTTTATCACCAAGAAGAATGACATTAACGATGCAGTTTTCAAACTCATTATTTCCTTGAGAACTAGAATCCCCAGATGGGACTGCTGGAAGTACACAGCCTAAGGATCAATGAACTAGAGCGAAAGACACTAATACAGAGTTATTCAAATGACATTTTACTGGTAGCAGTTTTCTCTAATTGCAGAATCTCTAGAATACATTATGTTACAATACCTGAATAATGATTTTTAAAATAATTGTGAGTCACACCATAAAAATATGAGTATATAATGAGTCTGTTCTATTGCCAATTGTAGAAAGAGTATGAGAAGGCATAAAATACATCTCAGTTTTAAACAGAAAGATTTTTTAAATCCATGAGAAGGATAGTTTTTAGTAGTCATGAACTCTCACTTATATTATCTGGAAATGCAGGTACCCCACACTTCTTAGAATTAGCTCTTAGTCATCTACTTCTGATAAAAAGCAAGCAAAAGTCATCTGTTGTAAAAATAGTATTTGCAAAGGTTGGTTTTGAGTTCACAAAAGAAGACTATTGTCAGAAATTTGATGAGTAGAAGAGTGCATTTAGTATGGCAATAAGTCTAGCATCTCTGTGTTAATCTTGGGCAAAAAGTTTTAAAAAATACTTTCACATTTCAAGCCCACTGACTGGTAGTGGTTAATCCCACAAATCCTACAGAACGGATTCCCTGTTTGTGCGCTGGCTGAGTTCATTCTGGATAGCCAGCTTATTAGGAGAAGCCATTCTGAGCTTGTCTTCTAGGGAGAAGCTATGGGGCAACGATTTCTTGAAAGATGAAATCAAGTCTTTTGCTTATTTTCTACCACTGCAAAGTTGAAGTCTACACTGATGTTGATTGGGAAAAAATATTAGTTCACTTTCATTTCACATTCAAGTTTTTTACCTTCTGTTAAAATCAGAGGCAGTGAGGAATACCACTAGTACCCTGGTCTGACACTTAAGCACGGGGTCCAAGGCTGTTCTTAGTCCAGCTCTCCAATTACCCACACTGCTTGCATGTAACTATGCTTTTGGACTGAGCTGCAGAGCACCCTGCAGGGGAGGAGTACAAGTATGTTTGGCACCTACTGGCAGCCTAACCTCTCCTTCATGCAGACTCGCCAGTTGTGTTCGTATGTTCATGTAAACCCCAACGGAACGGCTGCCTAAGTCAAGAGTTTTTTGATGTTATGTTTTTAAAGTATACTGTAGATCTAGCTATGGCAATGTGTATGTTGCTCATCAAATGAAGGGACATTCCTAAGATACTCAGATGCAAAAGTATCTTGCTCCCGGGTCCTCTTCTCTAGCTCTTTTTCAGTTTCCATTTGCTCAGATTACCTAGGAAGTCAATGCATGGCTCTTCACGTGAAATGCACTTCTCAAGCCTGTAAACATATTATTTCACTGCAATGAATGTGGAATGCAAGTTCATCATTCACTATGCAATGTACATTTCATAGGTGTTACCCACTGATGAAGATATTTTATTGAGCAGAGAGAGCTCTGAGTGGATAACGCTTTTGATATGCTTGCAAGTACAAGCAGTATTGAGATTTAAGCATTTAAGCTGGGGAAAGCTGCTGTTGTCTTGCCTAATTAAATCCCTTCTGAATGAACTTTATTACCGTTGATCACATCTTTCAGAAAATTTGCATTGAATGTTGTTGAGTTCTCACTAGATTTTCTTCACTGCTAATTATTAAGGGTAACTTTTTGTAATGTTGGACAAGCTCTTTTATAACCCTGTTGGTAGGGTAGTCACAGTATCAACAGCAAAATCTAAATCTCAAGTGAACTGTTGTTAAGCTATCTGGTGCTATATAAAACAAATGTTAAATTCTTTCCTATATAATTACCCACTCTCATAATGAAGCAAGCAATTCCATAAAGTTGAAACATGAGAAGACATTTTCTTTGACACTGAGTTCTACGCTACACTATTCACTGAAGCTATGTTTACTTAAAATATAAAGCTAAGCCTTGCTGTAATGTTTTGATGTCTTTTATTTTCATTGGATACCATAACATTTCAAGATGTTCCAGAATGACATTGATGCTGAAGTCTGTCAAAAGCTTTCTTAAAATATATGAAGTTTGTGAGTGGCTTTTGCTATTTGATTATCTCTTTGACAACTATTCTTAGGGTAAAAAAGCTGGTGGGCACATGGTTTTCTGGAAGGAAATACGTCTTGCTCTTTTTTCACTTTTCTTCAGTTCTTTAATTCTCTTCAAGTCAGTGCTGCCTTTGCCTGCAGAAGAAGGAAAGGACTCACTTAGGTCATAACTGGCATCTTGAATGAAATTCTGTTATCACATTGTTGCAAAAGCTCCTCCTGATGTCATAGTTTTCTTACCTGTTTGATGATTTTCCTGGTAGGCTTGTCAATTCCAGCTTTTTGTGTCTGATTTATTTTAAAGCTTTTCATTTTTACCTGAGACTGCATTGGTTTTACATTTTATAAAGCTTTTTCACAGCTTTATTTGTGATGTGAAATGATTCAGTTTTTGGCTCTCCCTGTTCAATCTCTTTGTAAAAATCATTGGTTTCCCATGATGCTTGCCAATGTTCCGTCTCTTAAGTATGATTTGTCCATAGGCTTGTTTTCTTTTTGCTGTTTCTAACATTTTCCTCTGTTTATTTGTATCAGGTCTTCCAGTTGGTATAAACTTGCCAGTCAGAACGCTGCTTTCCTTAATTAAGTGCTTTACAGTGTTGCCTTTCAGAAACTGTTTCAGCTTTTGTGGCGATGTTAATTCACACACTCGCTCTTGTTTCTCCTAGCACTTCCTTTTCCTGATGTATGTTATACAATTCTTTTTTCTGCTGCTGCTTCTGGAGCTATTTCTGAGACATTGCTTCATATGCTTTTATATTAACCTTTTGCCCTCTGTAAAATGTTAGAGCTTTGAGGATTTATATATTTTTTAAAATTTAATCTCAAATCTTACCACACATTAACTACTTTTGCTTTACATGTCAGCACCTGCATGTCCTCAGACATTCCTGGAGAGTTTCTGCAATGAACCTTTTTAGGAAAGCGGTCGGGATTAATAACAGCCTTTTGTTTTCTATGGGTTGATTTTAACAAAGAACCAATTCACTATTCACCTCACGAATGCTTGTGCAGCCACAAGAGACAACAGGTGCTCAGTGATGGGCACAGATAGCATGTAGGGTGGAACACCTCTACATAGCTACAATGCTGGTTTGTGCCAGCTTGACCAGTTAGTGAGCTCCAGTGTGAGGAGATGATCCTTTCAGCAGTGTCACCTGTCGGGATCCGAAGGCAACTCTACAGCTGAGCCTTTACCTCTGCTGCACCCTCTGAGAGTGCTTACCGCGGTACCAATCGTTTTGCATGTGTCATGGCCAGTAAGTCATGCAGGTCTAATGGGCTGGTAGCTGGCTTCCAGATGAGAAACACTTCTCTGCTCTGAAAATCATGATCAATGACAGTCCTACTGAGTTTTGCTTCCCTTAAAACTTACAACTCTCTTGTCACCTGGCAGTGACTTTTATCAGCTCCTGAACACTGATGGTAGTTTCCTCCAACAGTCTTGAAACTACAGTTGTGCATTTTTGCCACCTCATAACTTTCGCTGTTGTACCCAGTTTTCTAAATGCCTCAGACCTACTTTGCTTTGTCCTTAAAGTAAAGGAGTCTCAACTCTGTGGTTACCTAGTAGCTTTTGCAGACTTATCAAGCCTGCCAAGAGAAAAACCCTTATTTAAGCAGGCTGCTTGCCAGAATGGCTATCGTATTGTGTTCTTACATCTTAATTTGCTTCTGCTGGGATAGTCTGTGAGCTTATGATTGAGCTTATGAGCTTGACAACCAGGGCACTCCTGGTCCCTACTCTCAAATTATCCGGTTTGTATGACTCTATCCTAAATGTCCTGCTAGCATAGAAACTGATAAGCATTTTCATCATGATAGTGCATACTCCAGAGCAGGAATAGTATGTGTTGAGCTGTAGGACTCCTCTCCTAGAAGGAAATGGGAAAATTACAACCCTTTTCTAGCACTCTATCCATCTGTTGGAGTAAAGGAACAAAATTAAAATTCTTATCGTTTCCTCCTTTATAATTAGCTGAGACAGTTTGGGTAAATTTAAAAAGCACTTGTTAGGCTCGACAAGTCAGACCCAGATCTGCCAAGATGTACTGGAAATATTAAACATATTTGTGTAGATTAGCCCACCTCCAGCTATGTCCCACTCTCCCTTCTCAGTCAGTGATGTACTCTACAGTTTCTAACTTCCAACATGACACAAACTTTTGCACATTTTCTTCCTAGAAAAATGTATACATTTAATTCATACAGCAACCTCAGTCAAATTCCTTGTCACATATTGAAACTAGAGATGCTCATAAAATTACCTTGGGAAGTCTTTCAGGGAAAAATGACTTTCCATCAGCCCTGAATACAGACAATCTAAGAAACTCTCTAACTTGTCAACAGAAAAGTAACTTAAACAAAAAATGCACCAAACAATTTTCCATGAAAAAAGATTTTGACAGGAAATTTTCATCAGCCTTTGTGTAAGCAAGTGACTCTCTCGTTACAACTCCCACCTCCTGCCCACTGCCTCATCTGCTGCCTGCTTGTGTGTGAGCCTGCTGCGCGCTGTTCAGAGCACAGAACACGAAGAGCAGGCAGTAAGGCAAGGGAACAGCACGGGGCTCTTGCTCTTTGGGAGAGGTTCTTACTTGACCTTGACAATCGTATTGCTTCAGAAAGTAGGAAGGATGCAACAAGGCTTGGCTGAGAAGACTGTACAATGCCCTCTTGTCCCTTCTTCTGGCATTAAAGAGGCTGATCTCACACAAAATGCAGAAACACAGTAGCAGCAGTTAGTGTGGAGTTACAGTACATTGAAAAACTCAAAGAAAGGGCTGTTTATGAGAGCTGTTGAAACTGAGGTACTCTTTGATTTCCACAGTGAACCCTTATACACTGCATAAAACATTAAGCCACTTTTCAGCTTTTCAAAGAAACCTGCTCATGGGTGTCTTCCTACAGGCCTTTTCAGAGGGATTTGCTGAGAAGTAGCTACAGACGAAGTCATAAATAGGAGTTTGTCTGGGAAAACACAGACCAGGAAGAGTGGTTAGCACAATTGAATGAAACCTCCTTACAAACCGAACTCAGTCATTACTCTTCACACTGTGGTATATCAAGTAACCGAAGAAGGTGGCCTTCATGTCAGGTACACCTCCCTGTAATGGCAATGTATTCCTCAACCACTTCAGGGATTAGAGGACAAGAACAGTTTGGCAAGGCACATGTACAGAATAATTATCAAATGCTGGCTCAGGCATGAAAACAAGGCAGAAAATCCCTCCCTGAATTCTTCGGGAGAAGCTGACAGAAATAGCATAAGGGCTTTCTTGAGTAACAGTTCAGTCATCCAGCTGTGCCAAAAATACAGGTCTCCATAACGAGATGTGAAAGGGCTGGGATGTTCCATTACTGAGATTCCAAATAGATAAAATGGGGATAAAATTGGTTAATACTAAGCTGATTCAATAAGCCATCTTTAAATTTAAAAGCCAGAATAGTAATCATTTCAAGCATGTTCTCAGTCATGCAAACATGACAGCCTGAGGATGAGCCAATTGAGAAGATTCATCTGGTGAAACTTATCAAGAGCTGGTTGACAGACATCATTAAATTTCTATTTTGGCTTCTCTCTTTTGAGTCAGTCATTTTTTGTGCTGAGAATTTACAGTGATGTATTCATCAATGCTCTGACTAGCTACCATAAACTTATATAAAGATACATAAAATTCTTACATACCAATAGCAAAACCTTTTTATTTTCATTTTGGCAATAAGAGTAGGACATGAAGAATCTAGGTATGTGGCCTCTATCCTAATTTTTGTAGCTAGTTCACAGTGCTTATGGACACATATAGCTGTGTTTCTTAACCTCCTCTCCAAGTCACCCAGAACATGAGCCAGCTCCAGCCTGGCAGCCAATCTGCAGTATTAGCAGGACACAGTGCTGATTGACCATTGATTTCACACCACTACTGTCCTAAGTCTGTCATTTAGTCTGGCATTATGGGACCAGCCTGAAGAAACTGTGAAAAATCCAATTGAGAAAAAATTGCAAAATAACCTGTCCATCAGAAGACTTGCTCTCTAAACCAAATGGTTAGTGATTGGTTTGGGTCTTTCACCTCCCAGCTCAGGTGTTGCTGTTTCATTGTGTGTTTTATAGCTATGAGAGGGAAAAAAAATTGCAGGCAGACAAATGAGTTTCCTTGTACCTAAAATAACAGAAATCCTCCTCTTCAAAATATCCCTTAGCTGCTTACTGTGGAGGGTTTGTACCTTAAGGGAACGTGTACTGTGTTCTCAGTGATATCTTTGATATCTTTCTGTGATTAACATCTGTGCTTACCTTTTGGGCCAATTGATGTTTTATAGAAACACACAGAATGTTTTGAATGTCACATTACCATTGAGAAATATTTCATGTTTAGTGGTATGCACCCCAATTAAGCTTTGAGAAACAATTAGAGGTGTCATGCTTTAGTTTATTGTTCAATTCCTCAACAACTATTCTTCACTCATCTGAAATCATGGTATGCTGTGGCAGTTGTCTACCTGCTCTAGAAATTGTCAGAGCTATTTTAAGAAGTATGTGTGTTATTTTTTGGAAACTTGCAAAGCATTAGCTATTATGTCTCCACTGGTAGTTTTATTTATGTATTCATTTATGTATTCATTCTGAGGCTTCAAATCCATGAGTAACATCCCTGTGGTATTGCACAGCGCTATCAAATATAGATAAAGTACCTCTCATTCTACATTTCCTGCTAGTTCTCCAATACATCTTTCCAAATTCTCTTTAAACTAGAAAATGTCAGGTACAAGATGGAAGATGAAGCTTCTCTGTGTCTATCCCTGAGTACAATTCCCTAGAGCAAATAACTTATCAAACGCCATTTCCTATTTTTCATTTAATTACATTTGCTTTTTCTATTAAGGATAAAAGGTCCCATTTTGAAGAGATATCCAGTGCAACGGTTTGCAGAAAATACTTTGCTTGAGGGCCTGCAGTCCTGAATCTGGTGTCTGACTCTTCTGCTGACCTCCTTTGTCTATTGGGATTTTTCCTTTTTTACGTCTCACTGGGTCACTTTCTCCTCCCACCTTCTCTCCAGGATCTCAATTCAGACTGTGCATTAAAACAGACTCTTAATCTATGCATATGGGATAGTCAAAAATAGGTCCTCAGGAAGTGATGAGCAAAAAAGGCCTTTGCATGCTTTACATGCACTGAAAGACAGGATACAACAAAATACTATGCAACATCACCATATAAAATCTGCCCTGGCACTACTTAGAGTTCATGAAATTATTTCCATTCCTTCCTCACCCCCTCACATGATCCTGTGGCACATAGAAATCGATGGTTTGATTTTACTTCCTAAAAAACAACAACAACAACAAAAAAAACAAAGTTTGACTTGCGTCAATTTAGCTTGTCCTTTAGAAAATCTGGACACTGTATTCACTTCTGTTAGCTCCTTCTGTGTTTTGTTATTAAAAGATTTCTTCATGGCAGAAATCAGACTGTTACTCTTCAGACTTCTGTTACAAAGTCCTTTTCCATTTCATGGAAACACTCTTGATCATTTTAATAGGCCAAACTACAGCAAAATGTATGATTTGTTCTACCCCAGATGCTTTACATTATCATGTGGCTTCTGGGAGCAACAGCTTGGGAAGTGTCAGAGTTGAGCAAGAACATGCTAAAACAAAAGGATAAAAATAGAGCATGAGAGAGATAACACAAGGACAGGAGGAAAACTAGAAAAAAAGAAGAAAGAAAATACTTCTCTTTTTTATAATCACAAAGAAATAAAAGACAGAGTAATACAATCATGACTACAACACTCACCCATTTCAACATTGTTTCATTCATAGCCACTAGTCATCCATATTACACACAGTTTTAAGGTGTAAAAGTTGCCTATTTAGAAATATCAGCTAAAGTACCAGACCAAAGCTACATCTGGCTGCAAAGAATGAGTGTATGTGAAGTTGTTATGATGTGCAGAGCACTTATATCCATAACTAAACATCCAGTGGCAATTGAGTTGTGCTCAGCTACTTGCAAAAACAAGATAGCCATGGTGAATTTGTTCTTGTATTGCCAACTGTGGTTCAGGATACTGCTGGAGGCAGAACAGACTACTACAGGAAGCTCTAGAGAAAGCATTCAAAATGACTTTGAATCTGAATTTACACAATCAAGTAGTTTTTCTCAAACACTATCATTGTTAATCATTCGTATCTGAAATAGTTTCCCCAGTTAATGCCTTCTTAAATCAAAATCAAAATCAAAGCTATTGAAGAGCTCTACTTCTTGAAATGTGGTCAGTGAAACTAGAAGGACACTATTACTTCGCTCCTCTCTGGGGTGAGGAACATGGTTGAGGTCAGGAACAAAGTTCTCCCATCCCTGTTAATCATGGGCCTTGCTTTCCGTATTTTCTAGGGGATTGAAACCAATACACTTTCTCTTCCTCGGTATTGTCCAGCAGAAGGACTCTTGACTGACCTCTTTCCTTTTATTCTTGGATTGCCCAAAGGCATGCTTGTCACAGTAGGTGCTTTGGCTTCACTTCCTTTGTGTCTCAGGTCTTCTCTGGGTAAAGCTGATGGGTTAGGTGACAATCTCAGTATTTACTAGGTATTCATTATATTGACAGACAAATGTTTTCCTGGAGTACTTGCCTTCAAAAGGTATTCCAAGATTGTTGAGAACACTGGTGGATTTCCAAGTTTCATAGTTGTAGATGAAGGGAGAAATGACCTTTGAGTTGAAGATTTATAATTCAGTCTTTCCTTTACAGCTTCTGTAATCTCTTTGAAGTTGACAACAACACTGCTCATGTGATTTCCTTCCTTCCTCACTAGCTTTAGTACAAGCTACTTTACTACCTAATTCAAGGTAAAAGATGTTACTGTACACAGACACTAAGAATACAATGATGTTTATGGTGGATTTAATTTACTCCTCATTCAACATTAACCACATAATCCAGCCCAGCACTTTCTGGAATCTCATCTCTTAGATTCCCTTCCACCTCTCCCAGTGTCTTCCTCACCCCACAGTGGGTAAGGCAGCCCAAGAAACTTTAAGTTTCAATCTGCTTAACTCTGTCCAATGCCAGACAAGAAGGATATGTGAGTATTGCTATATCCACAGTCATGTTCACACTCAGAATTGTGCATTGCTTATGAAAGATGCCACAAAATCATTTGTTGAATGTTGCTGGTGGGCAGTAAAGACATTTACACTTCTCTCTGGGACAAAACTCAGAATTACTTTGTTAGTCTTAAAGATCACAGGAGTTAAGTTTGGGCAATATTATTTCCAGATTAGCTACTGTCTTCTGTTCCAGAGTCAGGGAAAATTAGCTTTCCATGACCGCTCTACATGAGGCGTGTCATTCAGCACCTTGCAGGAAGCAATCTTAGTTAATATCAATTCAGAAGGGAAAACCAATAAAATAACCTGCTGACAATGAAAGAATTCTGTATTTATAGCCACGTTATAAGATTTCCAAAGGAGCTATATGCAGCACAAAAAGTAATAGTCATGAAGACACAATTCATATCCCTATGTTCAGAATAACTGGTGCTTTCTTTCAGTACTTCATCTTAAAAGACAAACAGAAACACCAGTTCTCCTTAGTTACTGTTGTACCTGGCATTTGCAGAAATGGAGTGAAAGGAGAGAGGAGAGGCTCAGGGCCTGGAAAGAGAGAAAAAAAGAGAAGCAATATTAGCTGGCGTGAGAGAGGAGAACAGGTTGTGCACTTGAGATGAACAATCTGAAAGGCAGAAAAGTATTTAAGATGCTGATGGTTACACACAACAGTTTGGCAGCCGCTGCTAAAAACCTTTTCCTCCATACAGCTTTGGACTCCTTTCCCTCTTTCCAGAGAAGAAAAAATGGAACTGAGGTTCCTTGGACCTGACCCTGCATTGTTTGTCAGGGAGGGCAAAATGTGAGCTTAACTGGAGCACTTGCAGACTCCTCCTCAAGCCAGTTCCTAGCAGCATGAGTCCAGGAAGCCGGATGGTTTCTCATCCTGGCTGTAGGAGAATGGTTTGGCTCCCTGGCCCAAAGCCACACTGGTGCAGCATATCATCATTACAGCTTCATACAGTTAGATATAGATGAATTTAAAGCTTTTCTAAAATCTTAATGACTTAGGTCTGAATGTTTTATTTTGCAATTCCTATTTGATAGTAGTGGATCTGAAAAAGAGTTTTAGGGATGTTTCAGAAAAAAAAAAAAAAAGAGCGTCCCAGTGGCTGCACACCTGCGTGTATGTTGGAGCTCAATTCGCTAGAGGGAGCTATTGCCATTTCATTCCAGTTAGCAGCTCCTTCACCTAAACCAAAGAAATAGAAGAAAAAATCTGGTACAAAATAGTAACTGTCTGATGTCCCATCACTGAATAATTTTCTTCTATATGACGTAGACATGTTTCCCTGATTTTGACAGAAAGATAGGTTAAAAGACAGAGAGAGAGAGTACTGGATACAAGAGTTGTAACGTGACAGCAAGAGCAATGCTCTCCATACTTAATGGTGTTCACCTCACTCCCATTTGAGAGTTCTACTCTTTTATTCTCTTTACATCTAATTTAAGTCAATTTTTATATGCAATATATTCAAGATTCTTCCTATAAAAATACATTACAACCTTATCTAGAAGACCTCTCCTACAGTCAAAGGTAATATCTCTTGAAAACTGATATGAATACTAATTTACTTTGTTAGGAAATATCTAAACCTCTAAAAATCTTAATTAGTGGAAAATAAAAATGACTGTGGTTATAGGGCAACTATTGTCTAGCTCAAAAGTAATTCAGTTATAGTGATGGAAGTGAAATGCAGTGAAATAAATCCCCTAAGTAAAAATAGAATCAGAACCTATATTACAAGGGAATGAATTCTGAATATTAAAGTTTAAAGTCTGAAGAATAATATCTATACTAGTATAAATTCTAGTTTTATAACTCTTGGAACACAGGAAACTGGATGGAAAAGGGTTGACACTGGTTAAACACTAATGTTCTCAGCAAATTTGAAAATTATTCATGTTCAGAATGTGCAGTTTAAACTCAGCGTCTTAAAGTTTGAGATCAGAAGGAAACATTAAATGATTCAGTTTCACTCTATGTCACGGGACATGACTTTTCAACCACCACCACATTACCCAAGTAACTTCTGCTTAGTATCTTGCGGTTATCCAATAATGACTTGAATTCACCAATAATTAATCAGTGCATCATTTGTCACGGCTTGTTCAGTTAGTTCCTGTTTATGTTTAGAAAGTTACACTCAGTTTTTCATTTGTGTTTGACAGGCTTCATTTTCCTTCCTCGCTTCTTCCCGCCTTTCTCTTAGATGGAAGTAACAGATTAGAGCACCTAGTCTTTTCTTCCCAAAGAGGTACTCACGCTGTAAGCAAGTGCTCTCTTCACGCTTTATATTTTGGCAAACTGAAAACTTTGTCATAAGAAATGTATGGAGTTTTTTTCCAGACATCATTGCTTCCAGTGAGCTTCATCATGTTGTCTTAACTTTTTAGTGAAAATATTTCCCATTCCACTCACAAAGGATGACATCAGTCATTTTTATCTCTGCATCCCAATAGCATTTTTCTCATTCTGGGTCAGTTGATTCCTCACTGTGACTCTTCAGTCCTCCTCAAAGTGAGGTTGGAAGCTTCACATTCCCCTATCCATAAGCAAGGTTTGCATTCCTTGTTCAGAACTGTAATATTTACATCTGGCTAAGCATTTTACTAGGTCTTCAAGGTCAATTGTGTGTTGCTTTACTTGTGTCATTATATATCTTTTTGCTAACTTTAGTGTCACTTGCAATTTATCAGCAGTGTCCATTCCCTGTCATAAATTACAGCTTTCTGCTACTTTAATTCATGCTACTGTCAACAATACTTAGGCAACACTGGGGAAGAAATTCTTATGTGCAAATGAAATTAGAGAACTAGTATATACTTCTTGATAATAACTGTCTACACATAACTGTAACATGCCTATAGATAGGATGTCCTTCGTGTGCCTCAGAGATGCATAAGTTCTTACCTTACAGACCTTTTTTTGAAGCTGAATGTGTTCAGGATGTTTTTATATGTAACAGTGATGCAACCATATGTAAATACTGAGTTTGGAAATCTTAGCTGTAAAATGCCTTGGATCTACAAACTTCAAAAATACCTATTAATTTTCTGACCTCAGCTAAAATTTCTCTTGGTTTTAGATGCTATTCTAGAAAGACTATTCTCCTAAAATAAACATGTGCTTTGAGAAAAATGATCTTTTAATTCTACTGTTTTTTTCTAATCAGCGGGTCTTTTGCAATTTGTAAATGAAGCACCACTGCAACCAAATCTCCCCTCCAAAGATACAGTTAAATCAATGTTTGCAGTTTTGAAGGGGTAACTATTTTTGCTTCTGAGATTTTCAAGTCTTTCAGTCCTGTAATTTATTGCTTCATCTAGTATTAAACTGAACAAGGAGTGTTTATTGGAAGAATTACCTTGTTGAGATCTTTCTTCCATTGATCAAATTACTAATGTGTAAAATGCAATGTTAGAAACCTCCAAGAACATCTGAGGTGTCAACGTAAATCAATAAGGTTGCTATTTGCAACAGAAATGTTGTTGAACTGTGATGAGTATTGATTCTTATTTTACTAAGAAGCAGAAATGAGTTTTTTTTTTTTTTACTTACCCTGTATTTCATATCACCCTTGTGAACTTCAAAGCATAAGGAAAACAATGGAAGAAACGAGGGAAAGAGAGCCAGATGGCAACAAAGGCACAGAGAAATCAGCCAAGCTTTGTTTTAGTGCAGGGGGGTGTTTGTCATATATGAGATATATAACTGAGATACCCTATCTGTTGACATGTTCTGTGATATTTAATTCATATCACCACATTTTTTTATAATAAAAGCAGACTCCCAATGCAAAGTATAAAGACAAGGGGCATTCTTGGGATAGAGCAGCTGAGACACATGACAATTTAGTGACTTGCTTAAGTCAGACAAATAGTTAGAAGATATTCAGGAATGGAACTAAATTCCAAAGGCCCAGATTAGCATCTTAGCCAGAAGTTATCCTTGTATCACAGCTCTTTTCTGATGTCTCAGGGACCATGAGAGGGGTCAGAATTAGGACCAATCAGAAGAGATTTTCACTTCTACTGCCCAAATATATCACAGATACTGAAGGGGATATTTAGTTCCCAAACACAACATGGAGAAGGTGTCTTGCTCACAGTAGGGGACAGTGGGAGGGAGGCAGCATGAAGACCAAGATTTAAAAGGATGGGGTGGAATAGAAGAAGAGAGGAAGAAGAAAAGGCAAAATGAGCTAGAGGCAGGGGCTGATAAGAAGGAAGCTTGTTGTGGCACCGGGAAAATAAGAAGCAACAACATATCCTAGTGTAATGGTGAGGTACCAGGCAACCAGTCTGGACTCAGACGAATGTGAATAAAAATCTGTCAGTCCAGGAGCTTAGGAGAGCTTCCCTGAGTTTGCATGCTTGGACACGTAGCAAAATAACATACCTGGAAATCTGCCAGAAAAGCCTCTTTCCACTCCTTCCCTGCACTGGTTACACTTCCTGAGCTTTCCCTTTGTTTTGTTTTTGCCCCAGAAAACGAGCTAATGAATAAAAATCTCAACTGAGAAACAAACAAAGCAAATGCAGAGCAGTCACGAAATCACCTTTGAATTCACTAGGTGGCAACAGGGAGTAAGAAATCAGCACTGGAGTCTTCAACCAGAACATCTGGTTGGACCTTCACAGCCCCACCGCCCCTTGATCCCCACCAAACAAACTCAAGTTCTGGTTGATCAAATGACCACCTTCTAAACACTAAATAAAATACATTCCCTGCAGATGTATAAATATTGTCTCAGTTGGCCAGTGCTCATGCTGACTGACTATCACCGCATTTATCTGGTTTCACTCACAGCCACCTCTGTGTGGCTTTGATGTGGCATTGAGGCTACCAGCTTTGACGTAAGCCTTGGATCTGTAACTCTCTTTGCCTCCTGAAAGCAGAGCAATTACTTTCCAATCAAGCAGATTAGGAGTGGGGAGGAAAAAAATCATTCGTTTTCTTGAAGTATAAATCAATCACATGTGTTGAAATGTTCCCACTTTATAGAATATGGGTTTCCAAGAGAGGCATGGCCTTTTTCTTCCCTTGTTCTCCTAGGGTAATAGCAACTTTAAGTAAACAAAGTGGTGCATTATTGAAATGTGTATTTCTCTTTCACTCAAAATACACAGTTTTTGACTTCTTTATGTAAACCTTCTTTATGTAAAAAAAGAGAGAAAGAAAGAGAGAAAGAAAGAGAGAAAGAGAGAAAGAGAGAAAGAGAGAAAGAGAGAAAGAGAGAAAAAAAAGAAATAATACCAGCACGGCATCTTTCTAAGTTAATGCTCTTTCATTGTGCTTGTAAAGAGAGGCAACTCTACTGAAGCATCAAAGCCCTGAGAGCATCGATAGGCCTTAATGTCCCTGACAAGCTTCACCTGGAGCCCCCACCACACTCCTGCCAATGGTCTATTTAAGCTCAGCCCTGGGGTTTGGCCTCTTCCTGAGCTGTGTGGTTAGTCTTCAGCCTAGCTATGGACTTCTTTGACCACAAACCCTGTTGATTTGGACCTGTGGACTGATTTTCTGGCTCAGTCTCAGGTCTACCTTGTCCCTGTGGAGCTGCCTGCTCTGTCTCACCTGGTTTCCATCACTGACTTGGGGATTGTTTTCCTGGCTGGATGCTGGACTTGCTTCATCACCATGACCCTGTCTGGTGACCTGGACCCTGGGTTGATCCTGGCTGCTTCCCTCTGCAGACCTGCACTGCTTGCCTTGCCTGGAGCCATGGGGAGGGATCTGGCTGGTGAGGTTCCCTTCCTGCTGGCTGTGGTACCCCTGGCTCCTGGCCCTGAGGGAGCAGCTGGCCCCGACCTGTGCTGTGCCCTGATATGCACTCTGGAGTTAGAGATGATGCAAAGTATCCTGCTGTGAAAGCAAGAATAGAAAAGACAGCAGAGTGTGGGAGTACCAACAGCCTCTATCCATGCTGTGACTCAACCAGCCTACTGCCGGCCCCTAAAGCAGGCAGAGATTTGGGTGGTGTTGGGGCACTCCTTTTGAAACCTGCAGCTGTTGATGGTAATCTGCTCCAAACATTGGGTCTCACATGGACCTTGTAGCTTTCTCTCCAGCTGTCCCAGTTATGTGGATTCAAACTGGGAAAGGGTGTCACCTTTCCAGTGAAGGGCTTGGGCACTTCTGGCCTCAATGTCAAGGTTGGCACGTGGCTGATTTTTGGATGTCACAGCAGGGCCACTGCAGGCCTAGGAACAGGTGCCTGCACTATCTTGAAAGAGGCAGCAGTGTGAGTTAGAGGCTGTGAGCTCCTGGTTCCCTGAGTTTCCAACTTGGCTGAAGTTACCACATCCTACAGAGGCAAGCTGTCACCTCTCAGCTGAACAGCTTGGGAGCATCTCAGAGCTCCTCTGGGCTTCTAGCAGCATGCCAACCACTCCTCCAAGGCAGAAAGATCTCTGGCACATCACCTTCACTGTCAGCCTCCAGCCTGCTTCTCGCACAACTGATGAGGGGTGGAAGAGAGACACGTTCAGTTCCGTTGCCATCCCTTTTGTTCCTGTGCAGTCGTCCTGCATGCCTGTCTATCTACTTGGTGCTTCAGCTCTGCAGCTGTAAAATGGAAACAGCACTTCTCAGCTTCACACAGCTGGGATGCAAATCCACCCTGTCCATGGGACTTCCAGGCAATATCCTCTGGGGATGGTGTAGGTGGGTACATCAGCAGCCAAGTTCATATGGTGAGTGACAATGAAAACTGTGTACCAAAACGTCTTTTTCAGATGCAGATCTGTAAATAATGACATTGCAATTTAAAAGCACAAATACAATACAGATAGTTGTCCCATGATAGATTAAATCTAAGCCAGGGGAAGGTGGGTTCATTCTTTAGTGGTAACAGTGCTCTTTACCTATATTTCTTCTCTATCTTCAGTTGATCAATTTTTAGTCCTCCCTATCTCCAATGGCTAGTGCTATTAATGTTATGGACATCCTACTCAAGGTGCTTCTAATGTCAGTAAATATTTTATTGGTTTCACTCCCAGCTCTCTCTCTGACCTGGTGACTGTGCGCTGCATTTATCACTTCAACCATGAGTAAGCACAATGACATTTTCTTTCTGTAGGATACCTTGAAAGATACTCAGAGGCTCAATCCATCAGCCATGGAAAGATTTACACATTGACTTCACTGGGCATAAATTATATCATATAAAATGTTGTACAAATACACTAATAGTTTCTAATTGATATTTTGCTGTATTACTAATATAGTACTACATCAGGGCTTACATTTAATGAAAGGCAGAGAACTAAGTCACTTAAGTGCGGTTATCATGCAATGCAGTAACAGCCCTGGTTGTTAGGATCTTTGATTTTTTTTTTAGTGCCCTGCTTTCTAGTTCTCAGCTAAACATTCATTATATAAAGACATTTCCCGTCTAAGCTTTTATTCCACATCTCCTCAATATTGTCTGAAACTCTGTAAGGAACACTAAGAAGCTTGAAGTGCTTAGTTTCCGCAAGTGCAACTGTAACAAGCAGACCTTTCATTAGCTGTGAGCACATAGTCGCTGTCTATTCCTTTAAGTATGCACCTGCAGACTGAAAGGACACCACCAAGGGGAAAATGGCAATTTAGGAACACCTGTTCTCAGGATCCCTGTGCCATAATTCATCTGTTACGTTTTTATTCCAGCAGTAACAGCAATTGCATGTACTGCCTTCCAAGTTAGATCACTGCCATCTGCAGGGTTTATTCAGAAGGACAGGAGAAATGGGCCCTCAGAAAGAGACGGATTAATGAGGTCAAGACTGAAATCAGGGGTTGGATCAATAAAAATAGCTCCCTTGTGCACCAACAAGAGATAATGAGCCTTGCGTGTTCCTCTCCGTGCGTGGTGTGAAACCATTCTGTGCTAATCTGAGTAGCTCATGAGCTTTAGCTGGAGGGAAGGCATTTCTGGGTGAAAAGAGGACACCTTGTCTTCCTGTGGGGTGTAATAGAGTTAGACTGTGTGAAAGGAGAGGCATGTTACCTGCACAGTTCCCCCACAGGCGCAGACCATATATCATGGGGATGAAGGAGCATGGGTCAAACTGTTCGTAAATCAGTATATAAAACAAAGTTTAAATCCAAGGGATCATTTGGAAAGCAAATCTTACTTTGACATCCAGGGCTTTTCTGATAACGTCGGCAACGGGACAACAGTATTTCAGAGAATGATATTCTGGTTGGTAACGTCTAGAGTCTGCTTCTCTATTCTTCCTCGCCTATCTTTACTGCAACCTTCTCAGGGTGGAGTTTGGTATTCTGTGTTTGCATAACGTCTTGCACAGTGAAAACAGAACCTCTCATGGGATTTGTATGTCCAGCTGAAATATAATAGATAAATATAAATTGCAGCAACTTAAAAAATAAAAAATGAAGAAAAGTGCATGCACTTTTTTATTCAATGTGCTTTTTCCTGCCATGTTATTTGCTGACTGTTTTGTGCCATATGCCTAATTCAAACACTATTTCACTTCAGGAAGATTTTTTACCCTAAAATTGAAGGCTTGGCTAACTTAATATCTAAAATAGACTGGTAGTAAAGACAGACTAAAAATTCTCTGGCTTAGATAGCTAAGCCTCATAAGTGAATTATTTTTATTCATTTAACTTGTGCTACAAAATAAATAATAATAATAAGAATAAAATTGTATATCCTTGAAGTACTGTACATAAAGATTTAGAAGCACAGATTTCAATGACTTTAGATCTCAGCTGGAAGATTGAAGGATCTGTATAGACAGGCGGTAGAACTCTGCTCTTGCAGGTCAGGTTGAAGTATAAGAACAAATAAGTGTGTATGCACCTGATCACACACAAATATGCTCTTGTATTAGGACTGACAAACAGTTCTCTTCAAGTCATTGTAACCTTGACCATTTTCAAGAGCTCTGAACTAGCTTGTAAAACAAGTTGGCTAGTGCCCCGTTTCATCTGGATGAGAAAGTGCCGCGTAAAGGTGAGAGATTGCTATCACTAAGTCCTGGATCTTCAGCACTCAAGTTATCTCTTCATCCATCGCCTGGTGTTTTGGTGCAGTGGGAAGGGAAAGAACATTAAATGTTAACGGCAGTGGTAACTTTTCTCATAAATATTTCAGTGAATGAAAAAATGTTGAAAAGGATCAGTGCAGCTAATATGGCCTATAAAAACAAGTATCTATGCTTCCTCAGAGACAATTCTTTATTTAGCTGAGGCCTTTCATAATGCTGGTAAGATGAATTACACTCTACCTGTTACGGTGCATTTCTTTCAAATCATTATAGACCCTAATCTTTTTAAAGATGCACAATTTTTTTCATTTTAGCAGACTTCAGTTCAGACCCTCATTATTTCAACCAAAGAAACCTATTTTGGAAAAAAAAAAAAGGATTTTCCTGGGAGATATTAGCTTATTCTGTCATTACAGTGTAGAGTAAATTCCAATATGTAATGCTTCATTAGTCCAATATCCCGAGGTGACTCTAAGACAGAAGAGTATCAAACAAAGGCCATTTCTCAGCAGGCTGAGACACAGAAGCAAAAGGTCAAATTCTGATATATAGCTTCACAAATCTACCCTTACATTGATGAAACTGTAAGTATAAACTACCTTGAAATGATTTTCTTCAGTTATCAGCAACTAATGTCAAACAGATTGTCCCAAAATCCCAACTTTCAGACTTCTGCTCTATCACTGGACCATAGCACAACACGCTCATGTACAAATGCCAGTGAACATCCATACCAAGTCACAAACATGTAAAATGCAAGGGGGTTGTTAGGGAAATTAGGCAAATTAAGCTATACCTACAAAGTAGACGTCAGAATTGATCCTGATGACTTGTGGATCTCTGTGGGTTCATTTCAAAGGGCAATGGATTGAAGAGCTACAAACCAGTACGCTATTTTGGAAATCTCATTTCTTAAGCATGGGCATCTAGCCCAGCATTCCCAAAGAGTTATAAAAGGAAGTGGGGTGGAGAGGAGGAAGAAAAAATTTATAAATAGACTAAGAAAAACAGTTAATTTCTGTGTACAGATAATGTAATGGAGCTCATTAGAGTACTAATACCAGTCACTGTCTCCGCATTTAATAGTGATCTCTAATGTAATTAATTATAGTATTCATTATTCCATGAAATTAGTTAGACATTGGAATAATTTTAATTACTGCACACTGTTTTAGTAATTAATATTATTTTGAGTATGTTAACACATCTTCATGTCTCTATGCATCTTTTTCTGAGGAATAAGGGGAGGCTTGGCTTAAAGTGTGGATGATGCAACAGAGCCCTCTGTTAGATTTTCTTTCCTTCCATTTCAAACAAATGTCTGCCTGAAGTTAATTGTAATTTAGTTGTTGGTAAGATTAAGTGGGGGGAATAAAACTTCTGGATCTACAGTAATAATAACTAGCACCCATAAGCACTTAATCATCATTAGCAAATTATTCTATAAAAACTGTGTAGTATCTTTTCTCAAGTATTAATAATGGACTTTGAATTCCCTGTTGTTATAAACTCATTGGAACATACAAAGCCAGCAGAAGACTCTTCTTCATCCTGCTTATCAGTGTTCCTGCACTTTGTAACCGTTCCATCCTGACACCATCACAGGATGCTGCCACCATGTCTGGTGAAGGCTGAGACTGGTGTTCTCAACCCATTTCATTATCCTTGGATTTTTCATCAGAAACCATTTTTCTGATTATCTGCTTCACAAGTGACTATTTAAAATGAACTAAATTCCATCTCAAAGCTGAGGAATTGGAAGGAAACACTGGCGTTGTGCTCGCCCTACCCCCAGGACGCTCCCACCACAACCCTTTGAACACAGCTGAGCCTCGGGCTTGCACTGCCAGCAGGCAGGGAGATGCTGAGACGTGGTGGAGCAGAGGGGAGAGGATGGCCACGAGGCACCGAGGAGCCACCTCTGAAATGTGGCAGACAGAGCGGGCAGGCAATGTCTCTGGATGATGTACAACATCTGGGAATACTGCATAGAGAATAAAATTTCTCGTAACTTTAAAATCTTTTGTTTCTACTCTGTTACTGATTGCGGTTTCAGGTGAACGTGATATAATTCCAAATTCTTATCTTTCTCTTCACTTTGGTCATGGAGCGCTTTCTCTCTTTGTTTCTGACATCACGGAGCTTTTTGTTTGGGTCTAATGTTTGTGATTTCAGGCATTTCCATTACCAGTTTCTTTCCCCCAGATCTCTTCAGCAAGTTCTGCTCTGTTCCCTTTTTTCCTATCCAAGTCCTTTTTCAAGAATGACTGGTGGTATTAAGGAATACAATGCACATCTGGCTTGTGTGCTTTATTTGCTTTTTCAGCCCTTCCTCAAGGAAAGGTTTGTGCATGCAGAGTAACACTTCATCTCAGGAAGGCTTTGTTTGCACTTTTTTATATATGATGTGTTATACAAATATATGCTGTGTTCTTGGATGGAAGGAGGTTTGTTTTCTGACACTCATTAGTTTTCATGGAAGTTCATTATGCAGGCTGAGAAATCTGTCTCCGTCACAAGTGCTTTATAATGTCTTTCATCAAACCTTTCTCCTTGGAGGAAATAGAGCTCTGCCTTCCCCTTCCCTGCATCTTTCCCTCTCATTGTTTGCAGAACATTCAAGGAGACTACTGTCTATTAAGAGGGATTACTGCTTGGAGGATACAACAGATGTAACACTTGGTATAAACCTGTGTAGCTCCATTGGGTTCAGCTCATCTTTTTAGCTTTAAGTGTTATTCACGTTTATGATGTTGCATTTATGATGCTATCCTTCTGGATGATAGCTATCTATTGCTATTCTGTATCACGGCTGGAAGGGTAGCAGTGAATTCTTATAAAACTAGATAGATTGTATACTTTAAAATACATTTTTGCTGCTCTGATTAGTGTGGTACTTCAGTATTTAATGTAGAAAGCCACCTGTGATAATGTTAAAAATGCTGTACAAATTCCAGCATGTCAGTGTGAGTATCACTAGACAGCCTTTAGTAGAAAAATTGCTTTGACCAAGCAGGACTGTGTCTGTGTAATATAGCTGCAAATGCCTGAGCTACTGGATGGTTCTTATTAAATATCTACGTTGTATCCCGTACATCCACTGCATTTAGTAGAACTGACTCTAAACAGGAGGCTTTAGGCCTATATGGCTATAAATCCACTTACAGAAAGCTTGGTGGATAAGGATCTATAATAAGCAATCTTCCTTGGGATGTGCGATTCTTTGTTAACAGAAGAACTGAGATTAATGGAGAGTAGAACAAAAAATGTTTAAATAGCAGGAGCTGAAATGCAGCCCTTTTTTTTGGCAAACAAATAAAAAGATGATTGTTATGTGAAGTTAAGCATTAGGATACAAATTAAACTTACCTGATTTTTTTTTTTTTTTTTTTGTAGGTGCCTAAGTCTTGCCACTACCAGACAGGATCCTGTGGAATAGCAGAGCTACTGATAGGAAGTCGTTGGGTTGGATAAGTGCTAAACTAAATGTAATCCTTTTTTAAGCTAGAAGAACTAGGAAATGAATTAAGCTTGCTCAAACCTTTCTCTTGAAGTTGCCAGTGTGACTTATGTGCAATCCATATGTAGAGATGAAAATGCTCAAATTTCCCCATTTTAATGCTCTATTATTCATCAAATGAGATGCATTAACTGGCAGCATAATGTGTTTTTACACTGCTGCAGCTGTGTAATGAAACATGGCAGCTTAAGTGGTTTAAGTTAACTCATTTTCCTCCACAATTGCTGGGAGACCACATACATCCATTTCTCATGGCTCAGCTGACAAGCTGGAAGCTGGTAAATCACAGCAACTTGCTGATTACCTGTGATTATCTCTACGCAGTCACCGATAATACATTTTCGTACCAGTTACTGTGAAAGAAGAAGTGAGGCAGATTTCATGCCCAGTTTTAAAAGTATAAGGCTAGAACAGCATGTGGTTCCTTAATGTTTATAATGACCTGGGATGCTGAACTTCCAGAATTATCTCTGCTGAAACTGAATAATTCCACCAAACTGGAATGGCCTCTTGAAACTGTGCTTTGCTCTTGAATATTTAGTAACAAAGACAGGGGAAAATATCTTGAAAATGTAAAAGGCAAAAGACAGCAATAAACAATTCTGGTCTGTCTGGTAGAACAAGAATTACAGCTAGATTGAAAGAGGGTGAAAAGCTCTTAGGCCTTTTCATTCTCATTTTCAAGATTTCTGTATCAGGATGCAGTTTATGAGGCACTGCATAGGAATGTTTGCTATTAATCCCCAAACCAGCATAGCAAATGAGGCGCAGAAATCATCTACTTTAGTTTTATCACAAAGGATCTGACTGCATTCTTGTCTTTGCATGAGGGTCAAAGATAAGCAAAGATGTGTCTGTCCTCAAATGAAGTTCTGCACACTTTGTTCATGGTTTTGGGAACCAGGCAGTCTGCTAGGTCGCTGGTCTAGATCGGATGGTCGCTGGTCGTATGTCAGGTGCTCCAATCCTTTAACCATCTTAGCAGCCCTTCCTTGGACTCGCACAGGTAGCTCCATCTGTCTCCTGTACTGGGGAGCCCAGTGCTGAGCAGAGGTGAAGGATCACCTCCGTCGACCTGCTGGCAATGATCTCAAAGCAGCCCAGGGTGCTGCTGGCCTCCTTTGCCACCAGGGCATGTTGCTGGTTCCGGGTTAACGTTTTGTCCATCAGGACCACAGCTCCTCTTCTGCAATGCTGTTTTCCAGCCAGCTGGCCCCCAGTGGGTACTGGTGTGCAAAGTTATTCCTTCCCAGGTGCAGGAGTTTGTACTTTCCTTTGTTCAACTTCATGAGATTCCCGTTGGTCTGTTTCTTGTCCAGGTCCCTGTGAATGGCAGCACAACTCTGGTGTATCAGCAGCTCCTCCCAGTTTTGTATCATCTGCAAATGTGCTGAGGGTATGCTCTGACCATCATCTGGGTCATTAATGAAGATGTTAGATAGCACTGGCCCTAGTCTCGACTCCTGGGGTTCACTGTTCGTGCCTGTCCTCCAGCTGGACGTCATGCTGCCAATCACAACCCTCTGAGCCAAGCCACCCGGCCAGTTTTCAGTCCACCTCACTGTCCACTTACCCAGTCTGCTCTTCATCAGCTTGTCTATGATTACGTAGATTAAACACTGAGTTCCAGAGTTTGAGCGCTTGGTATGTGGTGATAATGAAACCAAATTGCTCAGGTACCAAGCCCTGGCATGCTACAAAATGGTGTCTGCATGGAAAAAAAAAATAATTTGGTCTCAGCTCCTGGGCAGGAATATCTGTTTAGGCTGTGTTCATATAAAGCTCACTCTTGCAATCCAGATGTATTTCAATAGCTTGTACATATGACAAGCTGTAGAGTGAGGACTTTCTTTCCAGAGGTTCCGCATACACGCTTGGAAACTGAAAGTGAGTTTGAGGGTTGTATTCTATGCCTGCCCAAATTTGACCAGTGAATTGTATTACACTGAAGCCTAATTCTTCTTTTAAGGGCTAAAATAACCAATACACATATACAATAAAGAGTAATCTTTTCCCCCCAATACATATAGTCTGAATAGACAGGAACACCAAAAGCTGTGAGAGGAATAACTTTATTCCTACTTTGTAAGTGGGCAGCTGAAAAACAGCAATTCAACAGGTTGCTTTCAGAGGGAGTCCCTAACCATGCACAATCTTTTGGATCCTCAGCCCAGGCCCTAACCACAGAACAACTCTTCCTTGAGGCAGTAATTAACAACTGAGAGCTGAGACAAGGGGACTGCAGTGGTGGGCAGGCTGGAGACGAGGTGTCTCGTTGAGTCAAGTCACAAGATAGGTGACTGGAAATGAAGCTTAGAAAGCAGATTACAATAAAATGTCTGTTACTAAGTCCCACTTAGAGCACATTGAGAGGAGAAAGAGGTTTAATTAGCTTTATATACGAAAACAGGCTTCTGCCTACCAAGTTAAGTAAAAATCTTAGCTTAGTCTATTAGATGTTGGACTGGGAGCCATGAGAGTAGAGACCTGGATTTTCTTTACTACTGTAACACAAGTCAAGCCCTTGTACTTTACCATGCCTCAATCTTCACATTTAGACATTGATCACAGCAATGCTGCTATTTTTCAGATAATCTTTTTATAATAAATAAAAATGGAATGATTTAATTTTTTCTGCCTTTACAAGACTGTAGGTTTATGCCTGCCAACTGCAAAGGAACTTACACCAGCATAGCTGAAATTCTAATACTGTTTTATCTATTGCATCGCTCCTCCAGCAGCTATTTACACTGAATCCTGCCTGTGATCAATTATTAACTTATATTTGCCACTAAAATCAGCTGAAACCTCAGATCATTGGAAGCATATCAATCAGGAGAAACATTGTCTTCCTTTTTTTAATATTGTTTCTTGAGTGGCTGCTTTACTTTTCAATGTCAGAAATTATTCTGGGGTGTATTTTTGCAAACGTTTTCTAAGGTGTAAGATTGGTTTTGCCTTCAGTCACTGACCAAAGCTATTTACAGCCAAGCATATCCAACATACAGATAATCTCAAACAAGCTGTAGAAAAACAGTGAAGTACCCCAGTTTATGCTAAATTGAAACTATAAATGCCATGTTAAACTACAAACCAGACAAACACAGTTGGGTCGAGTGTTTCTCTGAAGGCAATTGTGAATCACAGTAGTTGACTGCATCAGGACACTTTTTCCCAAATGCAAAATTTCCTGATGCAAATTTTCCCCAAATTTCTTGTTCTAGTCATATTCCAGCTGTATTTGTGCATCACGATTCATTTGAGCCAATTCTTTAAAGGAGGATGGCTTTGAGAAGTTGCTGTAAATCATGTTATTAGACCATGAGAACAAACTCTTTAAAAAAGCAATCTTTTGATGCTGCTCATTGCCTTGCAGATAACTCAGTACAGGACTGGCAGCATTCCTGCTTGACATGTTCTTATGGCTTTCATTCAAGTCAAGAGTTGAACAAGAAGTCACTACTCAGAAGAACGGTTTGTATAATATATGAAGAGGAACAGAGATGAAACTGGATGATTCAAACTTTATCAGTAGGAACCTATATGCGAATTTTATAGAGAACTACATTTTCAAACAACAAATGAAATGAACATAAGTAACCAGGCATATGGGCACTGTATAGAACATGAATTCTGACCAGCAGCAGATGGGCATTCAGTGCCCCCCTTGTAGATTACTCCATCTTCCTGCATAGTCTGCACTGGAACCGCAGATATGAAGACCAGGGCCCTGTATGCCAGAATTGTTTCACAGGACACTTGTACACTTCTTGGAAGGCAACTGAATGGGGCATTTCTGTGATATTGTCTGAAGAATGAAGATCCAGACTAAGCAACATCTAATTCATACACCTTTTTCTAGGGGGTCGTTCTGCTTCAGCATTTATCTGGTTGTTCAAACAGCATCTATCACAACTTAGCTTAAAGTACTTAGGTTACAACCTATAGACTGTAGTCAGAACAGTGTATACCTTTTGTCCTCCTGGGAACAATTAATAAACTGGTGGGGTTACAATTCAGTGAGTAAAGGAAGTCCTAATGGAAATTTCCATTTATAATTATGATATTATGGGCCTAATTCATCATTTTGTTAGAAAACTTTTACACCAGTCTGACTGCAGTGGAATTTGGCACACTGATCACTACAGGAGCCTGGTTGTGTTGTACTTCACATTCATTTAAAACCACAGCCACTGTACTGAAGTTCAGCTGAGTCTCAAAGGTATTCAGATGGCTCCATGAAGTGGTATTTCAGGACTCTAGATTTAGAGAGGTGTTCCAAGCCCTAATAAAATCTCCGTGAGTAAAGACCCTACGCTCCAGCCATTACACAGAGATCCCTCCCAAACCTCAAATATTAATCAAGTTGTATGTCATTGAAATTCACTCTTGGATGCAAACCCAGAAAGCTAAATTTGATTTACCTGGTTAATTTAAATTAAAAGGGCTCCATTATACAAATACTCTGGGCAATCCTGAGGACAAAGGTGAGGGATTACACTCACTGCTTGGAAAGAGCTGCTTCCTTTCATCAGGCAGGGAAAGGGCCATTGCATTCACCAATGTCATACCAACCCAGTAGTTACTTTTGCACAAAGCCGGTAGCAGAAATTGCAGCATGGGAAATATAGACAGTTCGTAGGCCAGGGAGATTAACTTCATCCCTTGTCATCTTTGCTTAGTTCTTCATCAAAAACCATATTACTTGTTCATAGATACAACCCAATTATCCAGCTCCTCTGATAATTGCCAAAGACGTTTTATCTTCTCCATCTTCTACATCAGTGTGACTCCTCATTGTAACTGCTGTTTAGAACAAGCTCCTCAACCAACAGTGGATTCACTGGAATAGGAAACTATTATTATCACCATCTGTAAGTGCAGAAGTGTGGGACTGACCTATGTTGACCTGCCTGGCACAAGTGATCCATCACAAGGGGCAGTTCTGAGAAGGCTGCAGCAAAAAAAGGGTGCTTGTTTTTTATTAGGGACATCGCTATTGTCACGTAAGCCCAGGATTTTCTTAAACAGAAGGACATCTTTGTGGTTCTCAACAGTGTGAGATTAAAGTTCAAGCAGGTATCTGTAAATGGTAAGACTTTTCCTCAGCAAAGAAAACACTAACTTCTGTGTAACAAAGGTGCCTTTTATTTTAACTCCTGGCTCCTCCAAGCTGCAGATGTTTCAGTGTTCTGAGATTGTCTGGGGTTTACTGCTGTGATAGGATCTTATACGTGATTTCTGAGAGGACCAGTTCTGTTAGTAAGAAATTCGCCCCAATGGAGCCGTGCCAATTTATATTCAACAATGGTGTGGCCCTGATTCCTTATGTAGAAAGCTGTTTTTCCCGTCATGATGTTTCCACTGCTTGACCTTTCAGGTTTGCACAGAATTAATTGTCACCAGATGATAAAATAAGTTCCAAGATCTCATCTTTATAACTGAGCCTTCCTATTTCCTTATGGACACATGAAAGATGTCTAATTTAAGGAGATCGATGGCTCAGTGAGTCCTGCTGCTCAGATCTGCGCACAGATGGGGACCCCCACTCAGCATGTAAGCCTGTTCCAGTGCAGAGTGAATGCAGGATGGGGCTTATCTCCATCACATTGGTCCCTTTTTAACATTGCCAAGCTCCCCCTGAGATTCATAATCTGTAGATGCTAAGGGACTTTAGTAGGAAAGGAGGAAGAGAGCCCCTGAAAATGAATCCTGAGGCCATGTTCATAGGGTGTGTAGGTTTCAAGATCTGAAGTGAATCCCCTTGTGGAGGCAACGAAGGACAAAAATACTTCTCCAGGAAGCCAAAGATATATCAAAGAAATTCCAGCACTGCACAAAGGTACCAGGCATCCATGTGGCCCTTGTGCAGCACATCTTGAGACGTGAGTCTCCTACTCAAAGTATTCTGGGGTGACTTTGAGAGAGAAATGTCGTAAAAGGTATTTCAACTCCTGCTTCAGTGAGGAGTTTTCTCCCTGGATAGATGGGAAATTTCTCCCTTTTATCTATAGCCCTATGATATAAATACAATTTGGTAGTGACTGAAAGTTATTTACCAATAAATGAGAGTTTCCATTGCCAGGATAGCCAGGATTTCCAGATACTGCCTGTGACAACGTTATTAATACTAGCGCCCAGAACAATCACTTCTGAAGTCCATAGTAGCAGCCTACTAACCTCTTAGAATTGATTTTTTGGCTTCAGTGTGACTCTCAGAGGGGCAAATGTCCTTATCATAACAGCAGTACTACAGCGGCTCTCCTTGCAGTTAACTTCTGGAGGCCAGACGATTCATAAGACTGAGCAACAGATCTGCCAGATGGTCTGAAGCAGAGGGATTGGGCAGAAGGAGAAACTCTTCCATTGTTTCACATTCCAACTTGTCCACACTTTCCAGATTTTTTACAATGCTGCGTCTCTGTACTTCCTCATTCTTTATTTGTCAACTCTCCACCACTCTCCCAAACCTTGATCACCCGATCTATCAACTTTTTTTAACCATCTCTGCACTCTCTTCCAGATCTCCCATATTGATGGAATGCTTTTTTAAAATGAATTCACAAAGGCATTACTCCTCTCCTCTTTCAGCTCCTTCCTCAAGGTCTACACCCACCAGGATATTTGCAGGAAATTGCAAGCTAATAATAGCTTTGCAGACAACCAGTGATGGTTGTCAAAGTTCTTTAAAATGGATTCTGTTTTATTTGTCTTTCTCACCGTTTGGATTAGATTATCTCTTGACTGGTAGATGTCATCACCATGTGTTTTAATCTCTTCATTAAACACTATAATTTCTCTACATGGAGCTGTGCTTGCAAGTTGTGCACAAATTTTGGCCACTATGCCCACAGCTGAACATGAAAGAAGGTTTGGACTGCAGATCCTGGAGGAATCCGTAAGTTTCATTGCATTTGGGACCCTATATCCTCCACAGTTCCTTATTGGCTTCACACAGCCCTGGGAAGCCAGGGTTGCAGACAAATTTCATTGATCCAAACTGGCTCTGGAGGCTTTTATGAATTACTCCAGAATTGCCCACAAGGTAACATAGAGAAAGAAAATTGGCAGTTACTTAAACAGACACAGGAATTTACATTGTTTTCTTCTCTTGTGCTTGCTTTAGGGAACACTATAATTATAATGATATTAAGTTCATGGTAACATCCTGTAAATCCAGACCAGCCCCCCTGACTACAGTGGAGTCAAAATGGATTTACACGAGTGTAAGCAAGGATGGAATCTGGTCCTGATTTAGGGCACATCTGTTGGCACAGATGGAGCTGAGAGAGCTTATTGTCATGTTATTTCCCTACCTTTGTTTGAGATTCTTTTGAACATGGAGCAAACAGAACAATTTTAAAATCTCAGAACATAGGCAGTGTTGTCCCTCCCCTTATGTGTGGCTGGTGAATTCCACCACAGCACAGGATGGCCCTGTACTCAGCTAAATGATGATGGCTTGAGAAAATAGCCTGATGAAAAATAATGGCTAAAATTGTCATCCTATAAGCACTTTAAAAGGTGATTAACTTTTCTATGCTGAGCACCTCTGTTGACATACTTCTGACAGCTGTAAAAATTAATCGTGTGAGTGACAACTTGTATGACTGTAGCCCAAGGAGCAGTGTACCACAGTCTTCATCCAGCCAAAACTCCAAGAAGGTCACGCAGAGTTTTGCCTGCAGGATGAATTTATTGCTTGATGGCTGTGAATCTTAAAAAAAAAAAAAAAAAGTTACCTTTGAACCACAGTTTATATGGTGATTCTGGGCCTTAACCTGATTTTTACAACAGATATTCTTTCTGTTGTCCATCTGTTTTAACCCTTTAGAAAGCAAATGAGGAAGCAGCACTTTGATGTAAAGCTTGGAAGAGTATTCTGTAACACGTGTAAGTGGCTTGCATGCCATGAAATAGAATATTTCTTTTTCCTCTGACATCCAATATGTCCTGGTGATTATTTATTTATTTATTTTTAAATTAGGCAAATAATGTGCGTCTTTTCTGTCTTAAGAAGAAGAAGAAGAAAAAAAGACTACTGCTGATTGCTCTGGAAGAGTTACCATCTAAAGAGGTTAGAATCTGATTTTACAGGAATCACTGTTTGGAGAAAGTATTGGTTTTATGATGGAGAAAGACATTCCACTGTTCGTAATCTGTGCTTTTACTTTGGAGTCAGAAGCTTCCAAGGTTTTGTGCATCATTGATATTGCTTTAAGGGATACAAATACTCTGGAGCAGATGAGTACCAAATTTGCACAAGTAACCCCCCTAGTGCAAATGTTAAAAATCAGATTCCCAGGAATTAAAGACAGAGGGGTAAGATTTTTTCTGATTTACATGAGTATTTTTAATCTGATTTGCCTGGGTATTTATGCCAGCACAGGCTCAGAGTGCACTGTAGAGTGAGAAGGAATAATAAAACTCATCCTTACTCTATAACAGTGCAAATCTGGGATAACTCCTGTATTCAATATTCTCCCTCAAAAGTAGTGCGAGAAAAAAGTCAAATCAAACACGCTGAAGTGGCTGTGCGGAATTTGAAACAAAATGAGACACAGATGGGGAGGAAATTGCATTATAATTACTTGATTACATATTTCAAACAGATTTCAGGGGCCCATGGCATATCCATAAAGGGGATTTGTTAATGTAACAATAGTGATATTAGTGTAAATCTGGAGTTGGTTCAGTGGCATGAAGTTAGCTCCAATTATTCTGTAAAATCTTGCTGATATTTTTCCCTTCAGCCTATTTTTAGCAGGTAATTATTAATTTTGTAATCTGAGCTCTTATGTAATAGACCATCCTTAATAGCAACACTCATCAGGAATATTCTCAGATGAACAATTCAGTACAACAGCTTTCCCAGTGGATTATTATTCACATAGATGTTCTGAATCCCTCTACGGTTAACCTGAAGCGCTTATGTTTTTCAAGATGTAACCCAGGAAACACAATTCAGAAGGCAATTGCAACCTCTTAGGTTGGCCAGATTTAGCGTTCTGAATCAGAATCATCCATGATATAGACTGAATGCATGGTTCAGATATTCAGCCCTAAATTTTTCCTGCACAGGAGATTTCAAAAGGTTTTAGGCAGAAGAAGGTAAAGAAAAAAAGACACCTATCAACTACACACGTGGAAAAAACTCTTTTGACACCCACAGCACTGCTGAGAGCTAAACTGCTGCCCACCACCAGACAAAAATCACGTAAAATCCTTCCTCACACAGGTGCAGATAATACTTGGGGTGATTGGCACCACCTGAGAACGAGGGTGATAAGCACATAGGGAGGTGCACAAGCAGCATGTGAAGGGAGCAGGTGAGGTTAGCTGCAGGGAGGGAGTGGCTGTGGGAGATCTTTAGCAGGGGGCTGCCTGCCAGTGCTGTTTTTCTTTTTGTGGCAGGTGCCTGCAGGGCTCAAGCATGTGGAGCTGTTGGGTTGTGTTAGCCCTCTGCTGCGTGGGACTGCTGCGTGCAGGTGAATGGCACCTATCTGCAGTCTCTTCTCTTTTGGTGCTCCTCTCTTTGTATCTCTTCCCTTTGTGTTTGTCTTCGGTGTTTGTGCTTCTTTTTGGGTGTTAACTCTGTATTAGGACCTGTGTAGAGAAAGGTTTTCAAATGCTTTTTTGGTAACTTTCTCTTCCAGATCAGAGTCTGAAACCTCAGCTTGCAACCCTTCAGCTTGCAACAAACAATCCCACTCTTACCACAGTTGCTCTAGAAAAACCTTTCTGTATGTTTGACAGCTCACTGTATCCAAACAAATCCTATGCCATCTACTTGTATGTAATGAAGGAATCAGGTAAGTATCCAGCATTACTTCCTCTCTGGAAAATAATTACATCATGTGGTCATTGCATGTGATTCTTCAGAATTTGGTGGGAGTGAGTCTGAATGGGGGACAAGAGAAAAATACGTAGCTGTAAGCTACATGTAAGCAGAATGTCTGGTCTCAGTTTTTTCTAAGGGTTTATTATAAAACAGCTATAGTAATTCTATGGGACTGATTAAAGATAACAACTGTTAGTGCTGTGTTAGCTGACTCCTAGGTGTGGAGCAGCACTATCAGCTACAAATGGTTTGCCCAAATCTTGCTAATGAAGCCAAGTGATCCACAGTCTGATACCTTATCTTTGTCTAAACACAAATGCCTTGTATACAAGCCTGAACTCCCTTAAGTAAATCTGCTGAGAGCTCAGCAACTGCTGCTGTTTGCTTCATAGTTAAGGTTGCCAGCCCTTGCAGGGACCAAATTTTTTTTGAAAACTAAGACAAGTCACGCTAGACTCGTGGTCGAAGATGCCTGGCCCACGGGTTCATTCATAAAATGAATTTCATAACTGCTTGGCAATGCAACGTTGCTGGTGGTGCCCAAGAGCTGCCCTCGCTGCTCCCTGCTGTTCCGGCAGCCTGTTCTGCACGCCACAGCTCCTCCGCCAGCCGACGGAATGAGTGGCTGCCTTGTGTCCTACCGCTGCCCCTGAAGGCTGCGTGCGGCCTCCTGATCTGAGGGGCACGGAGAAGAGGTCTAGGGGAGCAGGAGGGAGAAACTGGTCAACAGCCAAAACGGCCCAGAGCTTCCACTGCTGAGTGTTGCCCTTTTGGGGGAGGGGAAGAAAGAGGCTTCAGGCTTCTTTATTGCCTTAATCTGGTAGAAGACTTAACCATCTGATACAGCTACCATAGAGAGCTGTGAGTGTGCTGCCTCCTGAGTCGCTTCCCATGAATGAAGTGCGCTTTTTTTTGTACGTCTGAAACAGATTACAAGTGCATTGTATGTGTATAAAAGGCTACAACAACCGGATACCAGTTATACCTGCAAATATGCAACTGTATCTGACATTTTGTGTTAGAAACTACATCGTCCGCCCCGACTTCTATGGATTCTGTGGCAAAAGTTTTCTACACAGATGGATGAATCCCTACGAAAGGGGTTATATGTAGAGAAATCTCTTCTGCTGCTTTTAAAACAAGCAGATGCAAACTTGTAACTTGGCAGACTGGGAGGAATTTTGTTTGGATTTGTCTCTGGTCTGCAGTGAAGCACATTGGCTCACCCTTGGATGCCTTTTGGAGCAGGGAGAGGGGAAATTTAGGAGAACTTAATTTTCTTAACACCTTATGTTCAGCTCTGCTGGTAAAGAAATGCATCAGCATACAAAAAGCTGAAGGTCTAGCAAATTTCTGAACAACTAATGCAATCTTTAGGTCTATTCTTGTTAATGTCGCTATCAGAGTTGATCTACCTAGTAAATTTAAAAACAAACAAAAAACCTGAACTTGCTTAGACAATAGTACTTGCTTGCTCATGACAGCCAGTCTAAGAGCTACTGAACTGGAGATTGGGAGAGTGGGGGGAGGCCTGGGTGTAAGAAATATTGTAATTTGGGGAAGCCAGTCCCAATAGAGCATGTCTTAGCTAGTCTTCACTTTCATATTAATGGCTTCTGTTGAGCCCTGGCATCCCTCTGTTAAACCAACTTGAGCACTGACCCTGAAGTTAGATTTTGAACCTGTGCTAGAAACCTTTCTCTTTCAAAACAGATTTAATTTTGCATTGGATCATAACTAAAAATTTCTCAAGACCAGTTGCAAGAACTCAGCTCCAGGAGCACAGCAGAATGCTTAAAAACTGAAGTAGTTCCCAATATACTGCAGCTTTGGAAAAACTGGCAGTCCTTCACTGCTGACAGCACTGAACAGCTGGAGGGAGCTCCTAAAATAAATTAACTCACAGTTGCAGAACTTGGGAGCATCTCTTGGGACTTGTGCCTTGGCTTTGTAGCAGGAAAAGCTCGAGAGTTGGAACTGAGCTTTCCAAACGATGCTGTAGAGCTGGGTGCAGATGTATACTTTGCTTGAAGCTGTGAAGACGTCCAGACTTTGTGTCATGCTGTCTGGAAGCATGGGCATGCCTGGCCGGTCAGAAATGTAGATACTGCGTCTGCTCACGCAGCCCCTACATGCTGGTCTGCCTGCTGTGGTGTTCTGGGGGGTGCTGCTGTTGCATGACCAGAGGTCTCGGGGGGTTTCCTCCAGGGGACAGGGGAGTTGTGGCTCTATAGAAACTCTGCCTTGGCTATAGTATCAAATCTGAAATGGCAGGACTTACTGGATGCTTATTGGAGCCATGTAGGGCATGGGGGAAGAGCAGCCTTTGCTACTGTACTCCATCAGGTTCTTCTTGGAAAAGAGGAATTCAGGGAGGGTGGTTACTAGAAAGTATTGCTCTGAGGCCTTGTACATCCTTCATGGTTTCTGCAGCACAAGTGTAAAAAGCTTCACCAAATAATTGGGTAGAAGAGCGAGCAGTCAAATAAACACAGGATGAACGGAAAGGGTTGAACTAGTTCTAATAGCCTCGTTAAAAACCACCTCTCCCGCAGCAAGCGCAATAAGCTCCCTGGTGACTGACAACAGCAGCAAACCACTGGACAGCACGTTCCAACAAACAAGCGGGGGACAGCTTGGACCTTACAAGGCTGCCTCGTTCAATGTGCCCAACTGTGCGTCGCCCCCCAAGCTTGCTGATGTAGGAGACATCAACAAAGTTTCTGATGTCCTGAAACAGTACCTCTTCAGAGTTGGGGATGATGGGACTTGTTTGTATGACCCAAACTTCCTAGATGTCTGTAACCCACCTCTTGAAGCAGACACAACATACAGGTATAATTTTTATTTCTTAAAAGGTAATTGGTGCTCTTAAAACTCGATAGGAAGCAAAATTCACTCTGTAATGTACCCTTGAAATAGTATGATGTGAATTACCAGTCCCTACCAGAAATGCTTTATTGCAAGGGCAGTTATGAAGATGGCTTGGTTTTGGTCTAGCAACCTGCAGATGGTGCTCTATGGTGCTCTTGCAGGGGTGAGCTCTATCAGGTTAAATTCATGGATCAGTAGAAAAATTCATGCGTGAACTGCTGGATCTATACCTGTGCTTGAGCATCTGATTGGAAACTGCTGGAAGAAAAGGATTTGACTGGAAAATGATGTTGAGATGATTCACCATGTGTTGTGTTAGGTGAGTCTGCCAAACCGCAGACACGGGTTTGGCTCTGCTTGCTTTGTTTTGATGGGATTCTGGGGAGCCAAAGCTCTCTGTGGCCTCCAGCTCCAGGAAGCCCCTAATGTGACTGGAGACTTCACAGTGAGGGCCAGGTGGCTTGCAGGCTTGTCTGACCCCTGCTGTCTGGGGAAGCTGACCGTCTGGGCTCCCTGACAGCTGTCACCTGAAACACTTGTTTTGCTGTTGCCCACTATTTAAAAGCCATATTAAAGACAGCAGTCACAAGAAGCTGCAGAGATTGAGTATGCTTCTGAAATAAAAAAACTAGGGGCAGTTTTGCAAAAACTGTCTTGCCTCCTCAGGACATTTCTGCAAACTCAAACTATTGTGGAATGGAAACTTAATTCCTTTGCCAGATCTGTTGTTGGCCTGTCTTTTCAATGCTTTCCCGAACAGGGAAAGTGCCAAAGATCTCTCTTGTTGAACAGTATCTTTGACTTCCATATGGAAATCAAAACCACTTGCTGCTCTAAATAACGAGGTTCTTCACAACAGGGAATAGCAAGCTGGGAAAAACTGTTGTTGGAAAGCTATCATCTGCCAAGGCTCACAAAAATGGAGTGCAAACTCTGCATGACATAGCACAGAATGCTTTTTCTATTATTAATTCTATTTGTTCCTTATAAGGTGTCTGGAAACAGCCTGTTACCTTTGACTGTCCCTGCCTAATGCTTCGACAAAAACTGGAGTCTGACTAGCTAATCCAGTAGTTTACAAAATGATAGTAAGGAAGCTCAAATTTTGAAATACCTAATTTAATGTTTTTTGGGTTTTTTTCCTCCACAGGTTTAAATACGTGTTGGTAGATCACTCTGAAGGTATCATGAAAGACCAAACTCTTTGGTCTGATCCAATCAAAACCAAAAGAGGTAAGTCTGGCTTTGCTCAGGTCTTCTGAGTAGCTTTGCTTGCCTTAGGACCCTATTGCTCTTCTAATGAGCAATGTCTAGTCCTTTCCTACAGTTTTAACAACTTTGCCAGCCTTCCAGTACTAGAGTAGCAGACTTAAATATGGAATAATGGTCTGCGTCTTTTGTGTACTTCAAAACAGTTCTTTGAGAAAGTTTGTACAAGTGGTTGCAGACTTGATGCATGTCATGGTGTCTGGTGCTGCTGACATTTCTAGATAATGCAGGTACTCGCCACACTGGCTAACCTGCTGAGCCAAGCTTATAACCTCTAAATGCTGACATTGGGGCTTAAACCGGTTTCCTATAAATCATGTAGACATCAATTTTCCTCTCCTAAATCACCAGCTTTCCCCCATTTGGTAAGGGTGTACATAGTGAAAAACAGATCACAGGAACATTCTTTCCATGCTTTTCTAGCTAAACTCCCCATGAAAATTGATACCTGGCCTGGTCGAAGGAGTGGAGGCATGATTGTCATTACATCGGTTCTAAGTGTTTTGATGTTCCTTCTGCTCGCTGGCTTTCTTGCTTCTGTGTTTTCTGCTGTTGTGTAAGTACTGCTAGACCTTGCAACTTCTGGTCAGAGTACCTAACCCCTTGGTAATCAGCCTTCTCGCCTGTGGTTCCAAGCTGCTGTTGCTAGTGATGTTTGAGATGACAGACCAGATGTGCTCTTAATTTTGAACCTGGTAATGGAGGAAAAGACTACTTTGTCATAATCTTCCCTACCAAGGCTAAGATCAATGCCTCTTGTAATTATTATGCAGTCTAAAACTTACTGGCTGTCAGACTTTGGTAAGGATGGCTAGAAAAAGAAAAAGTAGAGTTGCACATACTTATGAATATAAGAATACTTATATGTATTCTTTTACATATTATGGTTTTCCATCTATTCAGAAGTTTGGAAACTGTCTTAAGGAGTTCAGGCCTTCATAGAGATCACATATGGTGCTAATTAATGCCTGCTTGATTTTAATTGATTTGCCTCTTCAACGGGAGAAAGAAGTTACCACTTTGAATTAGTAACTGAGGTTGTCCTGATGCTGTTTAACTGAACTAGTCCATGCACATTCCCAACTCCATGTCACCTGCCTCAGGAAATCAGTGAGGCCTGATTGATCCCTAAGCTGGGGGAATTAACTAAATTTTAGAAACAGTGGGCTTCAGGGCTAATAAAACCCAATTCTTTCACCTGAAAATGATGCAAATACTCTGTATTCAGTCAGCTCTGCCAGGCTCCTGGATTAAAGATGTGGAAAGCAAAAACTGCACTGCAAATGAGTATTTAAAAAATAAAATCCATAGGCTTCTCTGATACTAAATGATTGAAGTAGCAATCAGCCTTTGCAAAATGTTCTGACAGTAGGCTCCACCCAGTCGCTGCTGGAACTTAACGAAGCCTTTCACTTCCCCACTAGGCGATCAGAAGATCCTTCTGCAGAGACAAAGGGCACGTCTCCCACTGTTCAGCAAAGTGAACCGAGACCACAGCTGAGCTCTGAGTGAAAAACCTGGTTCAAATCAAAGCTGGAAACACAAATGAATTGTTACGTGTGCTAAACCTACAGGACTGTCTCCTGCTCAACGCTGGTCCACTGCTACAGTGTGCAATCGGGCAACTGCACCTGAACGACACAGATGAAATAAGGACAATTTTTTTTAAGTCTTGCAGTACATGATATCCTGTCTTGTCCTAATGAGATTTCATTTAGGTAATTGGCTTTTATAGCACACATCAGATGCCTGGTCTGAAGAAAGAAGATTCAGGAGATCCTTCAGCTTCAATGGTGTGACAACAGGTTGTCTATTACACACGCTCTCATGTGGAATAAGCATTACTGCAGAGCTCTGATGTGCTTCTCATGATCAGATGAACATGGTGTAGCCATTTGGGTCTCAACCTTTCTCTATAGTAACTGCTGAGGAACTAAAGAAAAACCAACTGCTTTAGGAAAAGATGTTCTTAGAGAAAACTAAGGATTAAAAGGTAGACAACAGGGAGCTGCTGCTGCTGCTTCCTCAGGATCTTAGTGACCATTCATCATTAGTCTTCCACTTTTTCTTCTCCTTCCCTAAGAGGAAGCAACCAAGTTCCAATTGCCCTGTATGTAGCAGGGTAATTTTGATCTCAAATACTTAAATACCCTCAGTTTTGCAGGGATGATAGCTAACAAAATTGCTTCAAAGAAGGTGTGCTCTTTCAGAGCTCAGTAGAACTTGTTGATGCGCTAGTAAGGGGGAGATACTGTTTTGGTGAAAAAACATGAGTATATTCACTGCTGTCGGGCTTAGCCTCATTCCTGACCATTACCTTAGGCAGCAGCACACCAGCACTCTTCACATCTCAGTATTGAGGTTGGTGGTGGGGGGTTAGACCTAATTCTTCCTTTCTTCTTTTTATGATCAGCTGGTGATTAGAAATAAATCTTTGCATCATGTTTAAGTTACGTACTGCTTTTTTTTGCCAATGATGCCAGCTTCCATACACACTGGTTTGTCTCTATAAATGACTCAGGAGGAGGATTCATCTTCAAAGCCCTCTTCAGCATGTATAAGCAACGGTCCCACTGTAGCAAGCAGTTACTGGTGATAAGCAGAAAGCTGTCACTAGCTGTTATTGATGTTCTCCTACTTTATCATTAAATTAGTTAAACTGTCTCAGTTCATAATGAGTAACAACTCTGTTTCGACACTAGTACAACTGGATGATCTTGCATTGCGGTTTATTTCAGGGAGTGAGACTTATTCTCCTGAGAGTACAAAAATTAATAGCTTTTGTGCAAAGTCAGACTACAGTTGAGATTGTATCTTCTGGTGATGGCAAAACTTGTGTTAAACTACAGGACTTAGGCTCTAGAGGTTTGTACATGAGCTCCCGCCGTTCAGGTATTCTGAACTGCAGCGTGTTAAAGCCTGCCTGCTTGCTGCCCAGGTTTCAGGCTGGGCCAACGGGGAGAAGGGAGAAAGCACCTGAAGGGAGAGATGGTTGCTCTGCTTTCTGACGAGAAGTGGATGCTGAAGGAATGGTGTGCACGTGTTTGTTTTTTAAATTGGTGCCTGGCCTTCCCTGTACTTTTCTGCCACAGAGGCTGCCCCAAACACCGTTCTGAGGTGCTTTCCCATTCACGTATTGGGCTGCTAACTTGGAAGCAAGGGATGGCTGGAGGAAAAGGCAGTATGAGTTGTAGGCGAGCAATGCTGAACATCAGAGTACTTGAGAGTTTCTTGTACTGTTTGCCTCCTTTATAAACCCAAACAAGTCCTTCATTGTTAGAGGGCTCTAACTCCTTGCTCTGGACCCAATGGAAGAACAGGCTAACAGTAGGATCATTAAAATTAATAAAGCCAAATAAGTTTCCTTTCAACTGCAGACAGTAAATACATTATATTGGATGCCATGTCAGTTAATTTTATTACGGAAATGTCTTCTTTATTTTATGTCTTCTTTTATTTTAATGTCTTGTTTATTTTGTTTAGAAGAGTTGCTTGAGAGATTGTATGTCAGCACCTACAGCTGTCATTTAAAACACAGCACTAGAATAATCCAGTCCTTGTCTTCTGCCAGTATCTATTCAGACATTCACATCAAGCAGTTTCTCTCAGCCAACACATCACTGGTTTTAGTCAGTTTAATCCTGTTAATGGGTGTAGTGGAATAGCTTGCTTTTGTTCTTGTGCTTCCCTTGCATCTTTCACTTGAAAGATCTTCACTTTGCCTTATTTGTTTACAGAACTTTTCAGAATGGATTGTTTTTAGTTTTTCTTTTCTCCCCACAGCTTAAGTAGAATTAACTCTGTCTCAGTTTTTCCTACTACCATTCCTACTACCATTTACCCTGCAAAATGTATTGAAAATGCTGATTGCAAGTGCTGCTACGTGGTGAAAAATAAAAATGCCATCTATGGAGAGTGTCCAGGAACTACTACTGAAGTTCTGCTCACACTTAACACTTTTAGGTTGTGCTCAGGTTTTGTCAGTGTTGCACACAATGATCGTGAACAAGCTGAACTTGAGATCCTTTTTCAAGAGCAGCTCTGAGACGTTGACCTGCTGCTCTGCTGTTCTGCACAGAGGTGAATGTAACCCTAATGGCATTAAGTTGCCCATAGTTGTGAACTCCATTTCTGCTATCTTTTATTTGGGTCCTGGTATTTCTCTGGATGAATCAATGGGTTAACTAAAAGACTCCTTTCTGTGCCAACTGTAATGATTTTCGTGAGGCATATAGAAGCGTGTTGCTAAATTGTAGCATATCAAATAAAAATAACTTTTTAAATGGGGGATAAATGAGCACAAAGATGCTAAAGACATGAAAAATGAGAGATGGCATATTGCATTTCTTGAACATGATGTGTTCATGAAGACAAGGCCCTCTGCTGCTTCAAACAAGTCTTCTCTGATTTACTTTCACAAAGCAAATGCATAATTAATCAGAATTGATAAATGGCAAGGGTGAGGGAAGAGGTCATTGTCTCCAGACCAACTTTATCTCTTATTCAGTAAGCAGTTCTGCAGATTATTTAATTGATTGGTCATTAGTAACAGACCTTGCTATATAAATTCCTTCTTAAATAAAAGAGAAAGCAGCTTGTTTGATTGTAACAGGTGATGTTTCGGGGGCAGACCAAGTAAAATTTGTGTTCTCAGAAGCTCCTGGTAAGGAACTCTGTATTATTCCCTGAGTTGTCTGCTGTTAATCTAGTATGAGAACCAGGCTGGGAACCTGGCAGATGCAATATTTAATATTCTTGTCCAGTTAAGTTGGGGCACATAAGATTAGGTTGTTTAGGAGACTGAAAGAACCATGGGTAGTTTACTGAATTAGCTTTGCTTTTGTTCAGCTTGTGCATAAATGAAGACCACTTCCTAGATATACATGGAAGTGGGGAATGCAGTTGAGGAAAAGGATGCTAGTCAGTCATGCTGTAAAATCACAATTTTTTAAACAGTATTTTTTATATATCTTCTCATCTGCAATCAAGAAACCTACTTCAAAACCAGGAATAAATGGCAAAAGCTATTTATCAATGCCTAACGACACTGGGCACCAGCACAGTGCTGGATGCTTTACTAATGAGCAAAGAACCTGACATTTCCCACTAGAAAGAGTTTACAGGCTTGTACAGGGAAAATAAAAACAATTAGGTAACAGAGTTCAAGTTTGCCTGTGGGAGGAGAACTTGCTCTGGAAATTAGGTATTCAAATATCACTAACACGATTTTTGAAGCAGACTGGGCACTTAGGAGCTCCTTATGGTCCTGTGAACAAAACATAACCCACCCCCCCTGAAATTTTTGTTTTGTGTAGGGTACTTTCTTAGAAAAGTAGCAACTTCCAAGTGTAGCTCTGCCGCTCAGATCACTGTGTTTTCATGGCTCAGATTACTCTTTGAATATATTTTCCTGCTTCTGCTGTTTTGTCTGTGCCTGTGTCACTGCAACAACCAATGCAGTAATGCATACATGATGTTAAGGTCCATCATTCACCAGTGAGCTCCCATTTTGGCCTAACCTACCCGCTAATGCTTGGAAACAGGACCAAGATGGAAGACATTGGTCTCAACAATATATACAGCCTTATTACTAAGTTTCTGTTCTTTGAATTTAGTGAAAGTGTTTTTATTGTTTTTCAAATTTGGAAATGGTTTTGGAATTCTGCCTGTAACTACATGCAGTGCCTGTTGTTTCAGAAAGGCCCTGGTGTATTTCTACTTTACTTACAAGCATAGGCCTACTCTGGGGGAAAAATCTGAGTGTTACTGCAATGTAACTGCTGGCACTAGATATTCTACTTGGTTAGAGTTCAGTTCTTACCCTGGTTTTGCGAGGTCACAGTCCAATGATGAATCAAGACATTTAGCAACTACAGAGAAGCTGTAATAATATGGCACCAAGGACCTCTCAAATCAAAATCCTAAACAACCAGAAATGAGCTCATGGCCTTAAGAAAGCAGCTTCGTTCTCACTCTCTTTCCTGCATCTTGTCCCGTCTTATAACATCTGCCTGGTTAAGCTTAGCGTTCAGCATGCTTTTCTGTACAGAACAGCTAAATATTATCTGACTGTAAAAATAATAACAGGCTGGCAATTCTTTTATGTATAGCTGAAGTTTATTGTGACCAAAAGTTATTATAGTAAGCTGGCTGCTTTTCTGGGAGACAAATTTGTGAGTTTAGAGCCATTCTCATTTGAACAAGAGCGTGTATATTGCAAATCCTCTACTGTAATTAGTACCATCTTTCACTTTCACTGACAAAAGTCACAGTAGAATTAGGAAGTTGCAAATGGCTTTTAAATGGCATTTAAACCTTCTTTGGCTACACTTGGTAAGCTACACTGTCCTCCAGATATGATTTGTTGCAAGTTCTGACCCTGATGAAATAAAGTATGGCAACTTTCAATCCTAGCATTGACAGTGCTCCTTGAAGAAATGCTCTGACCTTTTGCGTCTTTGCTTGCAGGGGCTTTGTGCCAACCCATGCAAAATAACTGAACGGAGTAGTGATTGCCTCATGCGTATAGCTGTCTGAGTGATTCAGGTTTCACAGTACGGGAGTCAAAGTATAAAGAGATTTGAAATTGTCTGGATTAAAATACAACAGTTTGGTTGCTTTAAAGGCTATTATAGAGTGGAGTGCAGCCAGCACTGAGGTGAAGTGTGGTAGACATTCCTTGTTGGTACCGTTATAATGCATTGGACAGCAGTTTTTCAGGCATGAGAAACCTACGCTGGGAGACTACAAAACACTTTGCAACTAAAGATCATCAAGCTTCAATTAGCCGGTGTGATGTTTATCAAATATCAAAATATCTTGCATTCCTCTGTGGGTTTGTCTCATCCTATAACAGGCTGTAAATTCCTCAGGATAAAGACCGTCTTCGGATAACATACAAGCACACTGTATTGCTGTTTCCCAGCTGGGCATAATGTGATGCCCAGCTATAATGTTAATATTGCCGACAAGTATCAATACTCCAGGACGAATTTGCCTTTGCAGAACATAAGTATCTAGGAGTTACTTGGTGAGGGCACTACTTGTATCCTGTGACATTACCAAACAATCATAGAATGGTTTGAGTTGCAAGGGACCTTAAAGATCTGGTCCAACCCCCCTGCCATGGGCAGGGACACCTTTCACTAGATCAGGTTGCTCAATGCCCCATCCAACCTGACTTTAAACACTTTCAATGTTCTTTTTGACTGCAAATGATAGCACGTCATCTACCATCACTCATTTCCTCAAGTTTCAGTAATGTTGATAAAAATCAGACATTCCAGACCTGTTTTTTTGTTCTGCTTCCATAGAGGTCTGCCATAGAAGTCTATAGTAGTGTTTCCAATGCCTCAGTCAGTATTAGAAGACTGAAGTTATTTGCTATCTATTCTTCCTCTAGCCTTCAAATACAACAACAGTCAAAGATTCTAGAAAAGGTGACTTATTTTCTCTAAACAAAGTTGATGACATTGTCTGCATTATTCCTATAACCTAAAGCTGGACATAAACAATAACATAGTACATCTCCCTAGAAACTTTAATGTCCCATACCTAGAAAAAACTTCTTGAATACTAGATGGATTTTGCCACATCTCTGGCTGTTCCAGTGAATGCTAACAATCTTCCACTTGTGCTAAAGAAAGCTGAAAGGATACAAATCTGATCAGAGGGTAATGTATTGTTTTCTCGTATCTAATTGATAAGGACCTTACTATACTAGTCTTCATGCAACAGCCTTGGTTCATTCCAGATGATATTCTCAATCCATTCTTTATATAAATAGTGCACAATATTTGGAAAAGAGAAAATGGATGTAATACTTCCTGCAGAATGTTACAGTTCTGCCCCACAAATTGTACAAACTCAGCTCAACTTTTCTCCAAGTAACCAGGGAATTACAGAATCTTTCACTTCTATTTGTCTTTTCTTTTCCATGAACACATTTCCTGGTGAGATTCTTGACTTGAGAATTTTGGATTGTTTTATTCTTGAAACTGCCTGTAGCATCTTAAAAACAAATGCTTTCAGTTGGACAGAACCTGTTTCGTTTTAGAAAGAAAAGAGGTTCCAGCTTCTGCTAGGATGTGGATCTTTTAGCTGAATATTATTTACTGTGAATTATCAAACAAATGTTTATTAATTTCTGAGCACACCAACCATCTCTAGCATATAATATCAAATTAAGTTTTTTATTAAAGGCCACATGATAAAAAGTATTGTCTTACAGATTGCGTGCATCAGCATCTTCTCTTTTCCTTTTTCCATATCTCCCTTCTTTGCTTGTATTTAATGACAGTAAATCTATCCCTCTTTCCAATGATGCAAACTCAACAGCCCCAGAACAACCTCTCCATTGATCAACAAGCCAGACTACTTCCCCCACTGTGCCTTGGAGGTGGAAGGGATGCTCAGTTCAGACAGTGTCTGCAAGTGCCCTTCGGTCATTTCAGCATTTGGGTTTTGTGCCATAATATACAGCAAATTGCTGTCTGGGGGATTGCTAATATATGTTGTAACTCAATAACTGAAATTTAGAGGATGAGGAAATGGCAATACTTACTTTCATATTCTGTAGCAATTCTTAAATACATAGTTCTGTGTGTCTGTTTCTTCTGATGATATAAAAAAATAATATTAATAATATTACTCTGGATACATCCAGCTATAAGGTATATTGATCTTTTAAACTGCATAATAATAGCACACACACCAAAGAATGAGAAATGACAGAAATGCTATTGTATGTGACTAAAAAGAAATCATTAAAAAAAAAAAATTGGTACTTTACTAATAATGGTATTTGAATTTAGCCTGCATACAGGAACTTCTTTCTTCCAAGGTAGCTTGCAAGAGTATGGAGTAAGCATGTGCTGCAGTATAACCATTTTGTCCAGTTCAGGCAGAATTCAGCAGTATATATTTGAAGGCTTAAAAGCACTTGGAATAATTTTCCCTCTGTTTCCCTGATGAAAGAAGGCAAAAAGGGTAGTTGTTTACAACATCTAGTTCTACATCAACAGGTTCAAGACTACAAGTGGATACGGAGGTATACAGATGTAGCATGTAGGTTTGCTACTTCTATTCACCTGAATAGTTCAGGATTTTAATGTGAGATAGAGATGGTATTGTATTCTGTCAGACTGATATTTCTGAGGCCAATGCTTAATGTCCCGGTTTATCTGTAAGCTAGTATTTATAGATAGGATCTGTGGGTATCCAGAACCTTTGATTTTTACGACATTTCATTATTGCACATAGTCATATGGTGCTTTATGGCCAAAATGAAGAACCAGCTGAATTCAGTTAGTCTTTCCATTGATTTTTTTTTTTTTTTAACAGCTCTTGTATCATGACTTTGGGGAATGATATATATATTCTTCAAAACATTGTAAATTCCTTCTGGATGAAAGGAATTACTTAAATACAGTGGATTGTTATCAGTTCCTTAATGGTACGAGTAACTTTGGGATAGACTGCTTCACGCTTGCCAGTGTAATACAAGCCAAATCCACCGCAGCCTGTCCATTTTCTCTGCATTTATACAAGCACAGCTTAGCAGCAGAACACACTCCAGGACTGCAGCCCTTTCTCAGGAAACATCCCACTGAGATCTGCCGAAGGTTTGAAGATTAGGCACAGTTGGAATCAGTTTATCAACACCTGATTTCTCCCACGTCTCCTTCCACCTCCTGGCATTAACACAACCAGGTAGAGCCCAGCCAGAGCACACAAGGACCAGACCCGTAGAAGAACCTCACTCTGCAGGCTCGCTGAAATGGGGGATATGCTCTTGGCAGCCTCTGGAGAATCCTGGGGTTTATCTCAAGTTTCGCTTAAGGGAAGGAATTCTCAGCTTAAATGTCAGTAAAGATTCATGCATTACTGATAGCATATGAAGCAATTACAAGACGATATGATGGGAATAATCGTATGTGTTCTTGTATGCCTTTTAAACCCAATTTAATGAGCAGTTTGAGCCTGAACCTAGTTTTAAGCGTAAGGAAAATGACTTTTCAATACACAGAATTATTGCAAAAAAAAAAAATTGTTTTTATCAGAAATGTGTTTTTCATGAGGGAAAATAAGAGGCTAAAGAGTGTCAATGAACACCAAAACACTTTGTCCATGTTGTTTGGATTATTTTGGGGGATTCTTTTTTGGAGGGGTGAGGAGGAAGAAGTAACTTCCTAACGAGCTGAAATAGAGATGTTATACTCATCTTTCATTAGATTTCCTGTCCATCACACCTTTACTTGGAAAAGAATTTGCTCTCATGTTGTCTCTTATCTTCAGCATTACATTTTCGTCTAGTTACGAACAAAATTACAGCAACAAGAATGGTTATTGCTTAGATTAGTCATCTTCCCCAAAGTAACCCCCCTTTTCAGTTTATACCCAACACCATCAAGGCAGCAGTAACTTCTTGGAGATTCAATTACTGTACCAAGTATCTCCTGTTTTTCCTGTTTATTTTTAGATTTGCAGGTGTTTTTCAATTTACTGGTGTATTACCAGTCATAAACATGGGAAAGTATTGCCACCCTCACAGACATTTCTCATCTTCATTGAGATTCAAGGCAACGAAAGTGTCTTCCTCATCCACGATTCCTAATAGATCACCTCTATATGAGAAAAGTTAGTTCAATGTCCCTGTCCATCGCCTTGCTGCTTTGAAGGATTTAAAAGACCTACTTATAATTTGACAGCTTTCTTGCATACAGCTACCAGGAACTGAGTGAGAATTATTTAGATCATTTCAGACATTAACGTCTGCCACTTGTTACCAGCCGTATTCCCAGGCAAGCTTTTACTAAGAACGCACCGGTAAAAGTCTGCAGTCCCCTTCAGGGTACTATTCTGAGGTATCTACTGCTAAAATCATCGTGTCGGAAGACAGTGGGATCATGCCAAAGGGAGTGATACTCCATTACTGGTGCAACTGCATTTGTCCTGATGTTCTTCAACCCAGTCCTTTTTCATGCATTGGTCAACAGTCACCTCACCCTCATCCTGAGATGCAGAATTTATCTGTCTGTGTATGCCTGTTCTGTCTTTTTATCGTTCAAACGCATGGTTAAACTAAGTTAGCACCCTGCAGTCTCCCCTTTAAAAAACAAACAAAAAGAACAGATGGATGCTATCAGAAGAACAGTGACTGCGTGTCTTACTCTGTTGGAGCTACAAGTCGATGACTAGATCACTGATTAGGTCCTGGCCTGAGGTTAAGTTCATTCAACAGGATGTGAGAAACTACCGAACATGACGTGAGAAATTGCTGGAAATGACAGATAACAATGTAAGAAGCTGGCAAAAGTTACAGATACTGCTGTGAGGAACAGCTGGACTTCACACGTGGTTAAAGGGGGAGTTACATGAGCAATGGATGGGCTCCAAGAGAGGTGGGAGGGCAGCGCTGAGACCCGCAGGGGAGCAGAATCCTGCAAGGCCAAGAGCACCCTCCCAGCCATCCCAGTAGGATCGTAAGGCCGAGGTAACGTAGGAAACAGTACCAGAAATGTCACATCTGGGGACATGTAAAGCATAAATGGGACCGGTAGGGAAAAGTGATGTTATCTAAGAAGGGGCTTAGCTGGAGAAAGGGATGGTTAAGAAACGCAAAAAGGTCACTAAGGTATGTAGATGCTGTAAGTGGGGCTGCCCATAGCTCCCAGGCAGCACTGCGTTTGATCGCTGCAGCTTGGAGCAGGACAATAAACCAGCCCTGTTCTGACATTACCACAGGTGTGAAGCCTGCCTCCACAGCCAGGAGAACTGCAGCGCCTGTTCTTGCTAGGAAAGAAGCACCCAGGGCAGACGGATGCCAGTTATCACTTGCAGGAACCCTCCTCAGGCCTGACAGCGCCAGCTCCACCCTAACAGAGTCACAGTTCAGATCATGCTTTCCTCTGTGTTGGGGGGATATAACGTGAGAGCCATCTTCAGCTGGTTTCCTTCCTTGTGCCGGCTTGTGGCACGCAGCCTCTGTGTCCTGGAGAAAAAAATGTACCCCAAGGGACGCTGTTCCCACTCCTGCTTAGAGGCACTCGATGCCTATCCCTACCTCTTCCTGCAGCTGCCTCTTCCTGCTTCACTCCGCTTCTCTTTTACATCCGTAGCCAACACCTTCATAGTATAGGACAAGTATTTTGTTGTGTTCCTCCAGTTGCATAACTAACACTTTTTCTACTTTTCTTTGCAAGCTGTGATAGACATGAGTCAGATCACATCTGTGCATAATTTCTCCACCTTACAAATACACTTTTGGGGAGAATTCCAGTGTCTTGTGTTACAGCGGCTAAGGATCTTTTCGAAATGCACATTGATGGGACCGATAAAAAAATGATTGTCATAAGCTGTCAGCTGGGGACTCCTCCGTAATCAAGTCCTTAACTCGCCATCATTTAAGTCCTTAAGTCAGCTACTGCACCAGCCAAATGAAGTAATATTGTTTAGTTTAACTCGTTTAGAAGCCTTGACTGCTTAAAAAAACCAACAAACCTCTTACGCCAGTACTGACGATAGGAAGGCACAAGGTTTTGTGGTGGGCTGGGGTTATCTATTTGCCTAAAACTAAAACATAGTTTCCTGATTGCACTCGATCCCTGCGCAGAACTAGGAGACACACTAGAGAATCACAGGAAGGACCAATCCGTGGGCAGTAGTGTTTAAAAACTGCGGCAGAACTGATAGTAACAGAGCCAGTTCGTTCTTAAAATCAAAGAGAGATTACTGTGTGGCTAGTATATGTGTTGTTTTGCATGTTGCGCCATTTTAAATAAGTCCAAATGCTACCTGGAATGTGATACATCGGGTTTAAAAACCTCTCCCTTTTGCCAAACGTCATGAATATCATTTTTCATCTCCAAACACACTAAAGTCTACAGGAGTCTTTCTTACGGTGAATGGCTTTAGATCAGACTCTTAAAGTGTCTTGACAGTAGAGTGATGAAAGGCTCCATTTAAATGGATAACCTAAAAATGGATTGAGTGAATATATCTAGGATAAACTCAGAAGCACAGGTAAGTTTTAGGGTAAGTTTGAAAGTGAAAATAACCATTTCATAACAGGATAAGAAACAGTGTCAAGTTTAACTCAATTTCTGTTTCCAAAATGGTAAACTGAATCCTGTGGCAGGCTTTGATCTGGGCTCTTCAAATACCAGATATCACAGGGGCCTGCCCTGCTCAGTCTTCCTCTATTAAAAAATATTTTATATTGTTTGGACTGGAGTGACATAATATATTAAAAACATAATGTGGAGCTAATGAATTAAACAAATACAGTATGATAATTTCATTGGACTCTACTAAAGTGACTGACTGATATACTCCTTGGTCTTAATTTGGTCCAGGGTTTTTTTTTTTTTATTTTGGATGAAGGAGCTACAGTAAGTGCTCACACTTTAAGATCATCTAGTAATTAAGATGATCTAGTAATCTGTCAGCTGTATTCACCAATTGTCTTTATTTGCTCTCACCTTGCACTAAAAGGACGCACAGTAATGAAACCTTTCTCAAAACAGTAACTGTACAAAATTTCTACTACTCTATTACATTTCACTTTGCATAACTGTTTGGATGTGTACTATATCCCAATACATTTATTAACATTTATTTTGCAAGATCCCTGGCTACATCCATGCTGGTAAATAGAACAGATCGCTGGTCCTGAGGGCGAGAGACACAGCACGTCTCACTTGCACGTGGCTAAACACTTTCCTTTGGAAAGAGCAGGGCCGTGTCCATGCTGCTGTTGGGAACGACACCTGGTTCGAGCTGCCCCCAGACCCTGTCTGGACACTGATTTTGAGAGTGCTAGTTGTCAAAAGCCAAACTCTGCTGGGAACTAGCCCAAAAGCATGGACATCCATGGGTCAGAGCTCAGGTCCACAGCTTGACCCTGCTTGTTAGCGAGGTGGCTGTGGTTGCATTGGCATCCAGCATTGACTCCTGCCCACCCAAAGCAGTGTGAGCTACATCAACACCTGACAGCCTGCACCACAACTGCTCTTGCAGCTTAGACCAAACGCAGAGGCCTTTTAGGAGTCAGCCTTCCCTTTCCTGGCCTTCCTGGTTCGCCAGCAATAGCCTCTATGTCTAAATTGCAAGGCCCCACTACCTCCTGCTCTCTCCTGGGGTAAGGCCAACACCCAACCATTCTTCCTATCTTCCATTTCTCCAGGAAGAAAACCCTACCAGAGGGCGGCAGTGTGCCTTGCCACTTCTCCAGCCTGTGGTTCAACACTTTGTTGATACAAGTTTTCCCCAGAAATCTAAAAGCTTACCTGAAGGCAATATACGACATTGGCTTAATTGTGGAGACTTTAAAACTGACTTAGTCAATCCATGGCAATATCTTAATGAAAGTACTCTTAGATCAATTTACATCCAATTTTACTAAAATAACTCTGACTCCCTGTTGTGTTGATAGAAGCCATTTCAAATAGTGTGAAAGAGTTTTCCACTGATCTTTGTGCTAAGTTAATCAAACGGAACTGTATGCACATGGAAGCAAACTTTCTCCAGAGCCTAATCTTACTAAACTTAATTTGTGTAGCTCAAGTAGTTCATCTGAAGACGTACCTTTAGCTAAACTGATATGAGTCTGAATGCATGGGTATTTAAATGCATATAAAATCTTACTTTTAGCTTTTAAAATCCTGTCTATGTTCTTGCAGTGAGATACAAACATGAAAAAGGGCAGATTTAAAAATGTGCTGCACCTTCTTTAACGTCTTGTAGTTTTTTGTTGTTGCTTTTTGCTTTTTAGTGGTAAGTTTCACCCGTGGTGGGTCACATGAATGGTAAGTGGCAAGAACATCAGTGAATGCTCTTTTGCTTTTTGTTGCTAGATGCTTGCTGTTTGGCTTAATTGTAGCAACAGCTCATGAAAGTGAATAGCAAATAAAAAAAACAGAATCATAAAGCAGTCAAATTATCATTTCCTTCCAGATAGTAGAACTGCAAATAGAAAGGAACTGGCTTTGAAAATAGTATTATGTGAAGAGTAGTGTATTTCTGAGGTAGCAGGAAGAATTAGAAACAGTGCAAACTGGGTAGTGAAATGTGTAATTTATCAAGCGTGTGCAGTGACAGCGTTTACCCCGATTCATCGAAGAGATGAGCCAGATCAACTCTCCAGGCCTAAGATGAACAGTGATTACTCTGAACCTTTAATTAATGTCCTCTGGAGCATAATATAAAATACATCACTGTTAATTGAGATATTAATATAGGAGAAGGCACGACTTCTGATTTCTTGAGAAGCAGTACTTTTGAGAGTGAGAGACTGGATTTGCTTCTCGTCATATATATGTATGATGTGTAATAGCTGACTATGGACATATGATCCTGGGGACATATGTATCCTTTGATATTCTGTTTATAGCCTTGAGTCAGAGATCATCATCTGCTGCCTCAGATTAAAGCCTGATATTTCACGTCAGTAGGATGATTTACAACATGGTGTAGTGGTCTCAGCTGTCTGATCTTCAGAGTAGCTGGACACATTATTCTGTTCACTCAGCTCTGCAGGCTCCTTACAAATATCTGGCAGCTGCAGGCTTAAAGCAGTGCCGTAGAAGACCTTACAAATTGCCTGCTTCATGTGCCAAATTACGGTATCATTCGATCTCCTAAATGGTCGGTGTCCATTACCACTCGAAATATTTTTGCTGAGGCTACTTAGACTTCTCATGTAACTGCTTAGTTTTCACCTGGAATAGTTTTTACTGGTTGTAGATCTGATCTCAGTGACCAGAATTTATTTTGATCTTGTAACAGTCACACTTGCATCTAAAGAGCTGCTGCAGTGATCTCAAGGAGGAAAGATGCTAAGTAATTTTTGCAAAATAAAGTAATGTTGAAAAATGTTACTGTGATGCAAGAGTGAATAAAATAGCAATACTGCAAGACTGCAAAACGCTGTAGCAACTTTCATATAATGCACGGTCCGTAATTCAGTATAAAATTCAACTTCAATTGACCATTCTCAGTTTAATTCTATTCTCAATCCAACCCGTCAAAGGTCCATTGAATTCCATGGCAATTCACATGTTTAAGCACAAACTGAGTATTTCTTTGGACTTAATCCAAAGATGATTGAATACAGAAAACTTTCCATACGCATGCAATGGACTTCAAATGAACCTCTTTCTGTTTTTTTTTTCTTTCAGGAAATGAATATTTCTAATACCTAAGAATTAGCTAAAGGCAGTGACTGGTGATTACTTTCATAAAATGGCTATGGTATATCAAAGTGCATGGCATCCCACAGCAAGAAATAAAAAGGAACGATAATAATGGAAACGTAGCTGCAGTATCAGATAACCCATGCTGGGGGAAATGATGCTTGTCCAGCCCGTGCTAGGGAAGAAAGCTCTGTGACACTCCATGGAATGTACTGACTGATATAAAAGCAATAACTATTATCCAAATTTACCTTACACTGTAGCTGAAATTAAAAACACACAAGCTATATATCTGAAATATGATATTAACAAGGATCTATTCACAAAGTTGTCTTGTGTCTACTGTTACCATTAGATGTAATTTCACTACTCTTACATTCTGACTAGGCATTTACATTTTTAGCTGAAAAAATGCACAGTGGTCTATGTTTTATGGTCTTGATAAATTATGTTCGGACTTTCAAAAAACGTGAATTCTTTCCCTACCTCTCTGACTTAAATTTTCATTTTCACCCCCCTATTCTGGCCATTACTTTTGGCGTTAAATAAAAATGAGTGATGTTCATAAGCTAAAGATAACCACAAATATGTCCTGATTCAAACTGCAATACCACTGAATCTTGGTTGAAAGGAAAGTTATTCTTTAATTTAAAAGAGAGAGAGAGATTCAAATAATTTCCTTGTAAAGGTGAATTATTAAAGAAACCAAAACCACATCATAAAATATTTAATAAGATTTTTTAGTACTTTCTGTGTGTTTTCCAAATTCAACTAAACCTGCTCAATACTTGAGAATTACACCTGTCCATCTACATTAAATTGGGCTGTGAATTTTTAAAATCCTATGAACGTATACTTAAAAGCAAAAGCCCTTGTGTGGGCATAACTGCATATTCACACTGTGGGTGACTCCGGTCACCTGCGAAGCATACTTGTTACGTGTAAGACAGTCTGAGAGTATTTAGTAAAGCAGCAATTTAAAAGAAACTTTGACAAGCCCTGTATCCTGGCTGGTAGCATCTGCCACAGCATAACGCCCGTCAAAAGCGCGGGTGAAGCAGAAGTTGGCTGTCGTTACAAGTCTTAGAGAGAGATACATTCTCAAAACATAGCATGCCCACCTTGCATCCAGCTGTGGGAGACCCCAGCGCAACGATTTGGACAGCGGACACAGGTAGGATGGAGCCAGCATCTTGCCGGCTGGGGCCACGCTTTGTGTGGGAGCCTGGGTACCTGCTCTGGGTGCTGCCACAAAGCAGAGATTTTACTGTCTGGGTGTGGAAAATAGCAGGGTAGGAGCCATCTCGGTGGTTCTCACCCTCCTTAAAACCTAGACCCAAGCTCCGCTGTCTGACAGCAAAGGCAAAGGCTGCTGTTAGTCCCTTAAACTGTAAATTAGGCTATGTGACTTAGCTGAGAAAAGTGTAAATGTGACGAAAAGATGGGCTTTCTCCCTCAGAAAGCAAATAGAAATAAGGCATAGAGAAAGAAAAACAACCAACAAGATTATTATAGATAAGGACTGTATATGCAGTAACATCACTGAGACCAAGATGAAAGCTCGCATCAGGCCAAGGATAAGAGTGACTGAACTGGTGCAGGTGTTTTTGGTATCGAGGGGACAAGGGGTGCTCAAGCCCCTTCTCTGAGTATGGAGGTGCCATTGCAGTTCCAGAGAACTGAGACTTCTTGAGCAGTAAAGAGACCTGGTGTGACTCTGTGAAAAGGCTAATCGCCAGAAGGAAAAAAACTTGTTAGCTTGCTCCTTTAGCACTTGTAGATGCTAATGACTTACTCAGAACATTTTAAGATAAATCATACACAGAGTCCACCTGTGTACCACTACTTAGTACCTTATCCTGGATAGCAAAGAATTTCTCTGGAGAAGTGTAAAAGGCTCTCAGTTAACACGGAAATCTGCAGATAGGTGTGTGTATCTGCTCAAGGTTAAGTTAAACAGGACCAAACCGTGTAGGAGAATCTGTGCAGTGCACAAAACAAACAAACAAAAAAACAGTAGAAGACAGGTAATTATTACATAATAGTTACATATATGTGTTTTAATAAGAACTACCTAAAGTTATAAAATATGATGTCTCTAATTAGTGTTAAAATGTCCATTAACTTCCATGCATTAAAGTTTTCGCTCTTTTTTACCTCCAGATTTTCTTTCCCGTTTGTGAAAAGTCATGGGAAAATTTGCTTTATTAATGCTTGGAAAGTTTGTCTACTCTGCAAGGTGAGAGAAGAGCACCAGTCCTTTTTATCACTGAGCTATCTCAATCCAGGGCTTATTTCAATAGCTTTAGTAGAGTAAGCTGCAAATGAATTCAGCAAATTTGTGGAGCACACCAAACTGGGGTAAGCAATCGATATACTGAGGTGCAGGACTACTATTCAGCAGGACCTCAACAGGCTGCAAAGAGTGGCTGGCACGGACCTCATGAAGTTCAGCAAAGACGAACGCCAGTCTTGAGCCTGAGATGGAATAACCCAATGCAACAGTCCAGCCTGACATGAACTAACCAGAAAGCAGCTTTTCAATAATAATAATAAAACAAAAACAAAAACAAAAATAAAAATACCGCCAATGGACAAGTTGAGCATGAGCCAGCATTGTGCCAACCACATCCCGGGCTGTGTTAGTAGGATGCAGCCAGCTGGTCGAGAGAAACGATTCTTCCCCTACATTTGGCACCTGTGAGACCACATCTGGAGCTCTGCATCCAGTTCTGGATTCCCCACTGTGAGAAGGAACAGCAAGTCCAGCATGGCCGGGGGGCTGCAGCACATCACGTACAAAGAGAGGTTGAGAGAATTGGTTTTTTTCACCCTCAAGGCAAATAGGCTGAGGGGAAGATCCTACTACTGTCTTCAGTCTCCTAATGGGAGAGTATAGCAAAGATAGTCAGATTTTTATTGTAGGTCCACAGTGTTAGGAGAAGAAATGGAGAAAAGCTGAAACACAGGAAATTCTGGTTCAATGTAAAGAAAAACTTCCTCTCCATGAGGTCAAATTGTGGGGCAGGTGCCTAGAGAATGTGTGGATTCTCCATCCTTGGAGATATTCAAAACTTGACTGGACAAGACCATGAGCAACCGGACATAGTTGGTTCTGCTTTAAAAGGTGAACTATATGATCTCCAGAGGTCCCTTCCAACCTAAATTATTGTATAATTTTATGATATTACACTGTTTACGAACTCATTTCCTACACATCAGGAACCAAGTGTGTATATGTTTTGTAACACAGAAATAAACTATCCACAAATGCACAATTATACAGTTAAAAATAAATATGGTATGAATAGAGTACATAAACTATACAATAGAGTAGCCACACATATAAATTGTAATACAGGGGTTATCCTCCAAACAATTATTATCATAACACATGACCGGTTACTCTTCTCTAAATACCATCAGGTGCCTCAGCTGGAGGGCATTATGCCAAGCAATGCTTAAAATGTCCTAGAAGTCATAAAGCACTTTGCACAGAGTTCACCTCTAGAGAGAGTTATTTCTGCCTGAGTGTGCAGTTATGGTTCCTAGGAACCATTAAGATACACGGGGCACTGAGAGTTGAACTACTTGTGTAAATACTTTTGCCCTCATTTGCATTGTGCAACATTTAAGAGCTCCTCTCTTGTGAAAACAAGACCTCACTGTGCTATCTGTTCTAGAAAGAGAGAGCAAACCTGGCCCAGAGTGTAGCTGGGTGAAGCAGCCCGACATTGCTTCATTTGGTACCAGAGAAACTTTTCCACACAACTGAGGAAAGCTCCAGATCCCATACCTGGAAAAGACTAATTTTTACAAACAGCTGTACTTGTATAACCAGGTTATTAGTACGGAACGAGTGCATCAGAAAAAAAAATCATAAATGGAATGCAGGATTCCCCTTATATTATTCAAGATATTTGCCACGAGGATGAAAAATATATTTGCTTGAAGGTAAACATTTGTATCATACATTCTGTTACTTCAAGCCCGTATATCCTTTTTTTTTATTCATCCACTGCATTTGAAACCTGGAGCAGTACATACACCTGGCATGTTCCCAATATTATGCACCATTTTCTAAGAAATTGAATATTCACGTCATTACTTCCAAAGCCTTATCTACACTCAGAATTGAATCATCTGTAGCTGAACCAGTGTATATTGTTTCAGTTACAATGCACCCTGGGCACTCATCCCACAAGTCCTGGATTCGCGCCCAGAAGCAGTGGGTTCTGGGAGAACTTTAAAACCACTTTTGAACTGTTGGATGACAGACAACTAAATAAAGTTTTTAAATACATTTAGCTAAGAAGATAAAACTCCAGGAAACATTTAAATTTCTTTACTGGCAATGTACTAGCTTGATTTGGTAAGTTATATCAAGCACCAGCTTCATGCATTACTTGTACCGAGCTTGCTCATGTACACCAGAAGCCCATGCATTTTCAGTACATACTGCATATTATCTATAAATTATTAACGACCATCTGAAAACAGGCATCAGGTAAAATATTTCATTGTTTCTCTCTGGCAGAAGTTTCTTCACAAATAGTCTGGAATTTCTATCATGTCTGTACTCTGTGGGCTATCTTTTTATAATAGTACTGATAGTGAAGTTTTCCCATCACTTTCCATTAAAGGACCTAGTCTTTAGCTATTTTACAATCTTCCCAACATCTAACCAATCTGTCTGACACTTTGCAAGAGGCGAAAAATACTCCAGAAAATGGTCTGAAATGGTTCAGCACCTTCTAAGAGCAAGGCTAAGGAAAATCCTGTGGTTTGTTCCTGTTGAATAGCAGAGAGAGAGAGAAAAAGAGAAAGACAGAGAGTGCCTGTAGCACTCCAGTGTCTTCTGGCAGGATCGTGAAGTTTCATGAGTGAGAATAGGAGGAGAACAGACATAGCATGCGTGCAGAGGAGAAATTGCTTCACCTTCTTCTCCTCATAAAAGCCAACCATAACAAGCTAAAGCATATTTAATATATATTCCTATGTGGGGAAGGCTAAGCAAGCCACCGGTGAGCCCTGGCAATCTCCCCTCCCACCTTCTGACCTTGCTCTCACCTCTCAAGTGCCCCCTCTCCAAAACCGGGAAAGATGTGCCAGCTGGGGACACCCCTGCAGGTGGCAGGGGTAGTATGGCTGTCACCCATAGTGCTAGGCCCAACAGATTGGCCACGCAGAAGGCCAAGGGGAGGATGCCTGGCCCTGCCCTCCTCTATGGGCCCTGTGGGGAGGTGGCCTGGCTGCCACACAACCAGCTTTCACTTGACAATATGGGATCGGGGGTGGGGAGGGGTGGGGAGAGGGTGTTTTCTGGTGTTTGGGATAAAATAGGACTGAACCTACAGATATTTCTTGGAGAACTGGGGGTGAAGTAGTGCCTGGGGGCCGCAGGGGAGACAGGTGAGCGGCAGGACCCCTGCCTCCCAGGGAGGAAGGGGTGGCAGAGCCATGATGGTGCAGGGGGATAGGTGGCTCCTGGGACTGTGGCCGCCCGGGCACTCGGCCGGGGTGAGGGTGCTGGTTCTCAGGCAGACCGATACAGAAACGGAGAGAGGATTAATCTCCTAAAATATCTCCACCGAGAAAAAACACTCCCAGCTACTCACCGATCTCTGGCTTGCTGAGGCAGCTGAACCCCCTCCCCTCCTCCTCCTCTTGGGCATGCTGACTGAAGGGCTGAGTTTCCCTCTGCGAGGACAGGAGAGCTGTGAGGGGACAAGCAGCCCCAAGGGCCTGCATGGGCAAGCCCTCACAGGTCCAGGCTCCACAGCCAGGCCCTGGCGGCACCAAGATAGCTATGTTTCCCTTAATTAGCAGCAATGCCAGCAGCTGGGCAGAGGAGGTAGGTGTCCCGCTCCAGGGAAGGCAGGCAGAACTGTCCCTGGGACAGCACAAACAGGGACTCTGTGACTGTGAGGGAAATGGGTGCCCACGGTGGGCAGCGCGCCTGGTTTAGCAATGACAAGTCTGACAGGGAGCCAAGATGCTCAAGGAAAAGGGGTTTGTAGGGCACAAGGAGCCAGAAAAGGGACAAAGTAGGATGGGACCTTATTGTGCAAGGGTGGGAAAAGAGCAGGTTAAGTGCTGAGGGATAAGGAAAGAGGAAACTAAACGTGACCTGGCAAAGAAACTATATTGAATGTACTAGCAATCAATGGCTCTCCCTCAAAATGAGAGTATGGCTGGCTGGGTAAAGAAAGTGAGACTGGAACAGGAAGAATGAGGAACATGGAAGGAACTAGGGACAAAGGATCAACGTGGCGTAGAAACAGGACTCCAACAGATGGGCAGGGACAGAACAGAGGTGGTGTGGCGTGGGTGAAATTGGAAATACAGAATGTAAAACACTTCCCTGCAAACTTCAGCGAGAGCCCAGGGTTCCTGAATCTCACCATTCCTCTGCCGTCCCCTGGTATCTGTGAAACCCACAGGGAAAGAGCTCCACCCGTCACAAGCGTCTGTGTATTTAGAGCATGTTAACTTTTCTACTATCAGTTGCTCTGTTCACTTAAGTGACAAAGGTCCCTGAATTGCTTCTAAAGTCTCCAGTCCTAAAATCACATAATGGAATTTTGTCTGTTTGTCTTTCACTAAACTTATACACAAAGCAGTGTTAAAAGAATGCTAAGGCTGCAAAGTCAGGTTACTTAACAGAGTGAAAATCAGTATTATGGACATTTCTCCAATATTAATTTAGCCTCTTATTTATAGATGTTATGGCACCATCCTGACTTACACAATCACAGATTATTTCTTCCTCACATTCGCAGTTTCTGCAGATGAGTCAGGTCTGTATGCCAGATAACACCACTGCTTTGCATCAAACAAGGAATGAAAAATGACGATATCAAAGTTGAGGCAGTCCACCCCTACTCAGGAGGTAGTTTTAGTCTCTTCAACTATCATAGAGTTCCTGTGCTAATCTCAACAAACCACTGCAAAAAAAATTTTGGTGTGATGAGTAGTATTTCGTTCTTCGTTATCAGAGTACAAAGTTTGGGGATCCAGATCTGATTTGGAGAAATACTAAATGTTCCCAGCTACCAGTGAAGTCAGTGGAAACTGTGCTTTGAATATTTAAGGCACCATAAAATGCAAAGAAGTAGAAGAAAACAGATTCTAGTCACCTAAAACTAGGCACCAAAATTAATAAATACTATTTTATTTTCTACACGTGTCATNATAATATCTTCTCTTCAGCTCACAGGATGTTTAAAAATAAATTACGAGGCATTGTATAAAGAGAATATTTCATTGCAAAGAAATAAGTAGCCTCATCTTTGGCTACGGTTCAGAGAATGTGCAGTATATTAAGCACAAAGGCTGTACATTTGACAAAAAGAAAAATTTTTGAGGTAAGCACCATCCATCCTATGTGCTAAAAGACAGAGAGATGGGATGGGGTAAAGAAGTGTGTACTCTTATAAGGAGCTGTAGGATTATCATCATAATGGAAATCCATGGTGAAACAAATCAGGGATGCACTGGCATTGTTTACTCTTATTTCCTGACTTTTCAGTGTTTGAGCTTGAAATTTACTGTAACGTTCTTTTAATACAGTTTTGCAAGGGAGTTATTTAAATTTGCTTGTATTACCATATAAATCTTGGTTTCTCCAAATTACCCTGCAATTCTGTTCAGCCTGTAGTGAAATCATTTATTCTGTTCACTTTCATTTGCTTGAAATAAATTACACTGTTTATACTAATCATTAGTATATGTATATATTGCTTTCATTCCAAAGCTTTTAATTTAGATTGTGACTGCTTATCCCCACCAGTGCAACTCAGCTTCCTACTGTTTAATAATACAGCTAAAATATAGACCTGGACTCATAAACCCAAATAATCCTTTCTAAATCTACTCACTATGTCTCTGTATAGAATCATGGAACAGTTTAAGCACATGGACAGGAGGTATCCAATTAAAACTGCTAAAGGAAGTTAAACAGAACTGAACTGTTCACACAGGAATTTGACTAAGTCACAAGCGTTAATGCTTACATTTCAGTTGAGTTTCTGTGTCATCAGAAGAATAGCACAGTTTTGTTGTTGTTGTTGCCTTCCTTGAATTTAAAATTATTTTATTTTATTTTATTTTATTTTATTTTAGAACAGAACATTTTAGAATAAGAAAGATCTTACTGACCTACCTCTGGGCACCAAATTCTATGTATACTAACTGTTCTTTTGGAGTCCCTTGCCCAAATATTCTGTAGCTTGTGCAATGTAAAAGGAACACAACCCACAACAAGATGGCTGCAGACTGAATTTGATCTTTCTGGGATTGTTAACATCCTTGTATTACTACAACATATTCTGATGCCTTTCCAGGAAATAGTTCTTGGATGCCTGTCTTTAGAAATGCTTATTATAAATGTTAACCAAACAAATATCTGTGGTATATATATACTTACGCTGTCTAGTCTAGTGATAGTGAAGATTTTCTTTTTTTTTTTCTACAGATCTTTTGTTGTAGAAAAATAATAATAATAAAAAAGGCTTCTTAATTTTCTGAGAAGTTAAAGAATTAAATACAAAAGGTAATGGCTTTTTGTAGTAAAACTCATGAAAAGCTTTAATCACAGTGCTGGTTCACTTCAAGACACCAAATCAAATCTTAACTCTTTAAGTAAAAGTAATAGAATGCTGTTGCACAGGACTTCTTCTTGCTCTGGCATCTCATGGCATGCAATGCGAGTATTTGGTCTAGCTAGCAGGTGAGAAGATACGGATTGAAAATGAACAATGAGCCTGAACGAGATAGAAATCTTGGAAAATTCCAGTTACTCAAACCTTTTAACTCTTATCTTTCCAGAAAAACAAACAAACAAACAAAAACAGGAATAACACCTAGGTGAACCTACTTGGAGGTATCTGGACTGTCTCATAAGGAAGCTTTTCAACCTGGAACACATTGCACAGGTAAATTGGTTTTGATACTCTTTTATTATTTCTTTCTACTCCACTGCTAAGAGTCACTGTAAGGGATGTAGCAGGAGAAGGTAGCCACAAATTAGAAAGCTGGCTTTTCAAAAGCTAGCCACAAAGGTACTACCATTTGCTACAATCAAGACTGCATTAATAGAATAAACCTAATTCTGATGTTATTGTTTCTTATTAAAAATGGGGAATTCTGGACATATCCATATTACAATATGACTCATTGGAGTTGATAACTTGCACAATAAATCTAGTAAAACTGTAGATTATGGAGCTTTTTATGCCTCATTGGAGGCTTGGAGACAGTTAGCAAAATAACAGACTGAAAATTTCTTACAGAAATCTCTTACTGTAGTAACTAAATTCAAGTAAAATTTTAAAACCCATAAGTAACCTAATAGCTTTTTTTTTTATTATTCTCTAGAAAGCAGGACCTTCATATTATATCTTTCCAAGCATTTATTGGTTACATAGTACTCTAATGGTTAAAGCTAAGGCCTGAATATGTTGCTGTGATAATCCTGCCTGAATGTCTTGTTTCTGTGTTACAGTATCTATGCGTTGCTGCATGAAGCCCACCTTCTCAGATGAAAGAATGGAGGTAAGTGTCCAAATATCCTTGAACCCTAGGCCTGGATCTGTCTTCAGACAGATAAAGACCCTAGTCTTTATTGGAATGATAGGATACATTATAGCAAAACACATTCTTACAACATGGATTTAAATGAGATTTGTAACTGAGATATCTCACACCAAAAATTATATATGACATATAATGTGGTTCTCATCTGTTGGTGATGGTAATCCAAGCAAGTGTAACAGAAGGGTGGTGTAACACTTCATTTCTCTTTAGGCACAGTACAGAGTATAAGGCATGGCAGCTGGCTGGATACAAAGAACTTCGCTTCTTAAGTAAGATTTCATTTGGCTATCATCCCTGGACTTAAGTGCTACATTCGCAGTTTCCCCTGTAGACTCGCTCATGACTTCACAGGAATTACAAATATAGACAAGTGCAGCTATACTCCCAAATTAGGAGCTAGGCCTAACTATTTGAACTACAGAAGAGATCACCTTACCAGCCATCTCAAAGTCTTTTTTTTTTACTAGAAAATAATGTGAGATCTGGGCAACCAATAGCTTTACTATTCAAAAAATTCGTCAGCTGATCAGTACACTGGACCTGACAGCCAGTGTGGCTGGCCACCACTGAGCAGGGTCATGGGGTTGGTTCCAGCCCTCAAGGCACCCTTTTGCCGCAGTTCAAGAAATTCCAAGATCTTAACCTATGCTTCTCTACTTATTATCTGTACTGCATCCTGGACACTTGCTGGTCCCCTGTATAGCTCTCTGCTGGCTTATCTGTTGACAGTGTTTTTAAGCTTGATAAATGTGTGACTAGGTAATAAGAAGTAGCCATTGGATTACAAAACCTCAGCCAAGCAGAAAAAAACCCTCATTACTTATGGCCGCATCTGATGTGTTCTAACATAGCAGACTAACCTCTACCTTTGTCCTTATTTTATGTATATCTTATTTCTGCAAATATTTTGGCAACCATTTTCTATATCAGATATTTAACAACCAAGAAAGACCTTTATGCCAGCTCATGAGTTCTCAAAATAATATTCCCAAGGTTCATTTCTTTTGCCTAGTACTGTTTTTCACCAAGCAGCAACTTACTTGAGCAAAATTTGAGTATTTGCAACTTCCTGTCTAGCTTTCTCCCTGACCAGTGCTTACAGTAACATGCTTGATTGAAACCCATTCCTTCCAGTCTCTGTAATGTCTTCTTTCATTTAATCTCTTTTTTCTTGTACTGTCTTCTATTTGGTTTTGTTTTCCTTTTTTT
>VXAA01001965.1:567755-581472 GCA_013399115.1 Anseranas semipalmata
CCACAAACTAAGATGTGTTTCAAAGCCAAAAAATATAAAAAAAAAAACAAACCCATGAATTAATATAATGAAACTTGCAGATTTTTAAGTGATGATAGTGTAGCCAAAGTCTCTTGCCAAGATGCAGTTCTTCTTATGCTTTGGATTTAAATTGGCTTGAGAAGATTGTTGGAGAGAGACTAAAAGAAAGTTCTCTATACTTAGAGATTGTTGTAGAAGGATGACATTTTGGATCTTACCCCAGTGAAGGAGCTTCTTGCGAGGAGGAGGACTTTTCTAGCAGTTCAATAATCCTGTGTGGAAGCAACAAATAAAGACTGTCCAATGTGGATGTCAGGATGGGGAGAGATGCAGGATTTCCCGCATAAATTCTGTTAACTTGTGAAACGAATGAGATCAGATTCCCGAGTATTTAGGTTCTGTTTTTCTCTGTTTGATGTATGTGTATAACATGGAGCCCTGGGCAAATGTTTCTGTGGTTTCATGGACTTCAGAGTACGGGACACAATTGCAATGTTGATGGTAACAGTAAAAACCTAGACTGACTCTAGAGTGTCTTAATTCTAGATTTACCATTGGTAGCTAAGTTTCTCTTCATTTTAACAATGCATTTTGAATAAAGAGTTCAAAAGTGTTCTGCCTTTTAAGTCTATCATAGAGTTTCAATGAACTAGAAAGTAGAATTAAAATGTCATTTAATGTCTGATCAAAAGAGAACTGATTGCTCAGATCCTTGCACATGATTCTTTTTCTCCTGGGTCAGTTAGTGTGAATAATGCGTGCAAGATGATAACTTACTGCGGTTTGCAGTGAGAATTATAACTGCCTGCTTAATATTTGTGCCTTTGCTTAGGTATCTTGCATGTGTTAAACAAACTGTACCGTAGAAATAGGAGTTGCTAATTGCCTTTATAGTGTTAGTTAGTCTCCTAGTAAATGCTGAACTTCTCATCTGTAAAGAAGTATGTTTTTTTCTGTTTGTTGTGTCTATAACGTTAGAGCATTTTGAATGTTCTTCAGAACACACAACACTAAAGTCTCTATGTGTAGCTGCTATTCTAGAAGTGCTTGATCAGATCTTTCAGATTCCAGTGCAAAACTGGTTTTGCACAGGAAATTTTTTTAAATGAAATGTTGAACTTCATGCTTCATTTTGTATGTCAGTTTGGTTTTGGGAAAAGATTTTTCTCTCAAGAATGCCAATGTTTTTCATCTCTTTAATAGCAAAGCAGGAGATGGCTGTAGATGGACACATACTATTACAGAGGGATCCTGTAGTACTCTTTAGCAGAAGATCTGTAAGATGTTTATGACTTTGAAAGTATAATCCTTTTTACTTTTTGTTCTTTCTTTGGTTTATATTGTCTAAAAAGTGCAGCTTTCTGGTCTGCATGCCAGAATCTGCTGAAATTGTAAGAAAGATGAATGAATTCCTGTCATTTGTTTGTTTCAATGTTGGAAATTTATAGGGCTAGCTGTGTGCAAACAGAAATGATGCGCAGGTTTTGTAGCAGTTAGACTTCAAAAAAAATTCAGAACAGTTGTCTGACAATTCTGGGACAAAGATCTTGACTGGATGTTGGTTCAAGTGATGATACGGATGATAAAGAAATAAGTTTGTATTTAAAATACTTTCGAGGAAAAAATAAATAAATCTATATTATATGGTGTGGTAGAGTAACCAGGTAGCTAGCAGGTGGCTTCTCATGGTCGTTAGGTGTTGCAAAAGTCTGTTTTCCCCAAACTTGGTCAAATCAACTGATTATACAGCTATGAAGTGATCTGAACTGACAAGTAGAAATGTTGAGTCTGGATTTTTCAAATGAAGTCTTGAATATTCGATCATTGATTTTTAGGGGATGTAATAGATTTCTGACCATGGAAGACTTACCTGCTGTGAAAGGCATTCATTTACTTGAAACGAATTAACATTTTTGTGGTTATGATAAACTTTATAGTGAATTTAGACACAGGTATATTTCAGTTGTGTGAATAGCCCTACCTCCATTAGCTTCGAAGTATCAGTTGGCTGAGCTGACTTGGAACTGTGGCAGTGCACACTCATACTCTGTTGGCTTTCTTTCTATCTGTGTTGCTTAACTGGGACGTGGCATAGAGATTGTTGATTTTAAAATACGTGATAAAAATAAACAGAAAATCTTAACAGTATCACAACTGTCTTTAATTTTTGCCTTTTCTAAGGTAGGTGTATTAAGAATTATTTTACTTTTTGTTTTACTTAGGGCTCAGAGATGGATGCGTCAGAAAGGTCAACAATTAGAAGTGAACAAAAATCCAGGTAACTAGTGTTGCAGAAGTTATTGTGCAAAACTGTTAAGGAAAATCTGAAAACATAATGGAAATACGTTATCGAAAATTGGGTATGAGAAATATTTGGTTAAATTGTTCGGTGGGAATAAATAATATGCTTGCTGAGTGGAAACAATTTGTGCTGAATGTAGCAGGAAGACAAGGGGATTATCAGCAACATTTTCTTTGTAGGCTTTAGCTAGGAGCCCTACCTATTGGTTTATTAATTGCTTTGCCTGAGGCCATTTCAAGATAAATGTTTCCGTTTTAGTTAGATAGTTTCAGGTGACTGTGAAATAAGAGGTATTGAGCATCCGTATTACTGGATTAACAGGAATTAACCATAAAGGTAGTCTTGAAAGTCAAGGGAATTTTGAGGCTTTGTATTACTGAAATCCTTGTTTATATACAGTGATATTTCTGTATGGTTTAAATGTCTTTATACTTCTTTGCAAAGTAATCCTGAAAAGAATGATTGGTGAGGAAACATCAGTTGTTCTGCACTGTTTTGGTGCTAAAATACACATTCAGAGTAAGAGGTGAAATGGAATTATTTTGTATGAACGTCAGGATTATTACTGAAACACAGCAAGACTTTCATGATAATTTCTTGTGCTGGCTTGTTCAATGAATAGTAAGATACTCTCAAAGGTGCTTTTGGTTCTCACCTGTGGACAGTAGCATCAGAACAGTGGGCTAGATGAACCCTTGGTCTGAACAAGCATGACTGTTCCCGTGTTCATGTGTCCTAAAGTGACAATAAGTGGGAATAGATATACTGTTGTTTTTTTTTTTTTTTTTTTTTTTCAGGTAAACACAACTTTTTGGTTGAAATACTAGAACTTTTCCCTTTGTAATCGTTCTAATTACTTTCTGTCATGTGTATTAAGTAAATGATTGGGTGGTCCTTTGCTTTTTCAGAATTTCATTTGAAATGGTGTTTGGTTAGCCCAGTGGACTGACAATCGGTAATTGCCGATTTGGATCTCAAAGGCATTAGTGATTTAAAGTTGCTGTCTTCTTAAAGCTTTTATTATGCGTGTTATCTTGTCTAAAATAGAAAAAAAATCCATCTTCACTTTGGGGAAGATTAACTGCTGCCATCCTTCTGCACAGAAAAGGAGGACTTATTTCCTTCTGGTTGTTTACATTTCCTTCTGGTTGTTTAGTACTTTGACAGACTTCTTGAGTCCATTATGAAATCTTCAGACAAGTTAGAAGTAGAAAATGTAGAAAACTGTAGAAAATGATAATTTTTGTTTTCTTCTTCTAAGAAAATTCTTAAAAAGCCTAATCAGAAAACAGCCTCGGGACCTTCTTCTTGTAATTGGAACTGGAGTGAGTGCTGCTGTTGCACCAGGAATCCCAGCGCTGTGCTCCTGGAGAAGCTGCATCGAGGCTGTAATTGAAGCAGCTGAACAGTTGGAGGTGCTGCATCCAGGAGATGTTGCTGAATTTCGTAAAAAAGTGATCAAAGATAGAGACCTGCTTGTGGTTGCACATGATCTCATCAGGAAAATGTCACCAGTGAGTGTGTCTATAACTTATCTTGATCTGTAGAATTATTATACATTTCTATTTTGTTATCAACTAAAAATTCTTGTCAGTTTTCCAAAACTTGAAACTGTTAAAATTGAAATTTTGCTCATACACATATAGCACACTGTACATTTAGAGAGGCTTAAAAAAAAAAAAAAAAACTTGTTTTTAGTGCAAGTAAGCTTTCATCATAATTAATGCAAGCAAGAGTCTTGACTATTAAATATTCTCTGTAATGTTGCCTGGAACTGAAAGAGGAATTTAGAGCTCTGCTGGCTAACAGCAGTGAGACCCTGAAAATAGAGGTAGACTTTGACCCCACTGATAGCCTTAGATCGCACAAACTGAGCTGCTGTAGTTCACATGTCACTGAAGTCAGTCCATACATGCCCAGTTTCTCTGCCTTTGATTTTAGACCCCAGAGATTTCAGATTGTGTTAATAGGTTTGCAGATTTTTTGCCAATTAGTGACATACATATACGATTAGAGTGACATAAATATTGCTAAGATGTAGGATGTGTTCAGCGTTGTGCTACAGGTGGTGAGCTTTACAAGCTTCTCTACAGATGAAGAATAATAAGCTGTCCCTTTTGGGAGGAGTCTGTGTTAGGCTTTGCAGCAGATTTAATGATTAAGAAATTCTTTCACAATTGGGAAGCAAAAAAACAACCCCCCCCCCAAAAAAAAAATCCTCTATTAGTATATCACAGCCTGCGGATCTAGGGAATTATAATTTAGTACAGTAACTGATCTTCAAAGCAGTAAAAGCATATTGAGAAAGGTGAGGTTTCCGTGTAGTTAGGGAAGTAACTACATGGGGCTTAGACGTGTTCTGTGTTTATTGAATAGGAATTCTCTACATGTTGTAGAATTGATGTGTGTTTGTGTCTGTCTCAGCAGATACTCTGGGCAAATGCAGCCTGTGCTTTTAGGAAAGCAGACCTTCACTTTTGTTTAGAAGTGAGGATTTAACAGTAGCAAAATGATTTTGCTTTATTGTACCTGTATTACAAGCTTCCTTGAGAAAACCGTAGCATTACTTTAAGCGGTATAAAGTGGAGGCAAGAGCATGTGTATAATTTGAGATTTTTTTTTTTTTGTACGCTCAGACCTTTATGCTTTATACACTGTGCGAGTTCCCAGGCTATTAGGCCTATTTCTCTTTTAAAGAAATGCTTTGGCATTAAGTAGATAAATATGAGTTTTCTGTTAGAGGTAATTATAATGGCACACGTGACCCTTATGAAGTGTTCATTTTTTTTTTTCTTCAGCGTACTGGAGATACGAAGCCCAACTTTTTCCAGGATTGCTTGATGGAGGTGTTTGATAATTTAGAACAACACATTCAGAATCCTGTTGTTCTGCAGTCAATCCTGAGACTAATGGAGAGAGGCACAATGGTTCTGACTACAAACTATGATAATTTACTTGAAATATTTGGTCAGCAACAGGGTAAACCTATGGAATCTTTGGACTTGAAAGATAAGGATAAGGTACGACTTACAAGAGAAGGCAGCTGATAATCTTCATTGAAAGATTGTTTTCCTGTTTAAAGTCTGTCAAGGCTAAAACTTCTTAATTGTTAAAGCATGTCTATAAGTTAAGAGCTGATTCACAGACATTTATGTTCGATATCTGTTTATTTTGAATAATCTGATAACAGTTTACCAAACAGCATTTCAGCGACACATTTATTAAACACTCCTTGGAAAAAATAAAACAAAAACTGATTTAACTTACATGAAATAATTGTAACAATCATAAATATGATTTCACCTAGCTGGTAATTAATTTGCTTTTCATATCTTTTCTGTCAGCATTGCTTGATGGTTGAATGCTTGTTTAGACCAAAAAGCCACAAACATCTTCAGTATCAGCAATCACCTCTTTATAATTTAAAATAAGCTTAGTAATTAAATTAATCTCTTGCTGCAGAAAAGTGCAAAAGAAGTTACTTCTGCTTTAAGTGGTTTTATATGCTAGGACAGCTATATATTTTTGCAAGATTGTGTTATAGTAGATGTAACGTTTGATTTGCTGTAGGTTCTTCAGTGGGCAAGAGGTCATATAAAATATGGAGTTCTTCATATTCATGGCTTATATACAGATCCCTGTGGAATGGTGCTAGATCCTTCAGGATATAAAGATGTTACTCAAGATCCTGAAGTCATGGTTTGTGTGATCTTTAAAATTCTTATGTGTTTCCAAACTATTTTGTTTTTGTCACTACATATGCGTTACCTTAGCCTGTATGATCCAACAAAACCCTAGCTTAAATAATTGGGACCCAGAAAAGTGACATTATTATTCAGAAAGCCAATTATGTTGCTAGGGCAGCGTATGCCCATGTATACTGCTTCTTTGCAAATCACAATCAGAACCTCCAGTTGATGTCATAGTTCTAAAGTTCTTTGAATTTATCTTAAGAAAGAACGCTAGCCCCAGAATGTTAGACACCATTACAAGGATTCCTCACCATCTGATTGCTTGGATTCATTTTTTAGGGGCTTAAGCTATAACAAGCTCCAGATCCTGGACTTAATGTTGTGTTACGTATTTTGAGAAGTAAAAAATTTGGTAAAGAATGGTAGTTTTCTGTATTTATCGATTGACCTAACATGAGTCTAATATTCTGTCACCATTATTCTTTCCATTTAAAGTGCTCTTACTGGAAAAAATTTACAGGTGTACTTAATTTTGTATAATTTTGGTAACTTTTGATTTTGAATATAAAATTTTTTGTAGAAACAGTGCTTATGAAATGTCAGTTTGCCACAATCCTAAAACATATAGTGATGGTTGCTCTGCTTCTCTTTTTACATCTGATGCATTTTAAAAGCTCTTACTTTGGTCTTTTGACTACTGAAGTAAACGTAGCTCTTCTGTTTTTATATTTCTAAACAGGAAGTTCTTCAAAATTTGTATCGAACCAAGTCTTTTTTGTTTTTGGGCTGTGGAGAGACTCTGCGTGATCAGATATTCCAAGCTCTTTTTCTTTATACTGTAAAGAATAAAGTGGATTTAGAACATTATATGTTGGTGCTTAAAGAAAATGAAGACCACTTTTTTAAGCTCCAGGCAGATATGCTTCTGCATGGAATAAAAGTAGTGTCTTATGGGGACTGCTTTAAACAATTCCCGGAGTATGTGCAAGATCTGACTGCTCAAATCTGCAAGCAGAGAAGTCCAGGTAATGCATTCTCTTAAATAAGAAAATTTAGAGTAGGTACATAGCAGGATGCTGTATCTGAACAGTTAGTAGTTGGGCTGAAGTGCTGACCGAGTGTTGCTAGCAGTAGGCCTGTGGAACATCTCCGCTTATGATTGACTCATAGAGCTGAAACACATGACAAAATTGTAACCAAATTCATTTTTCGTAAGTTCTTTGGATTCTTTCAGTTTTAATTCTGAATTTGTCTTTTTGTAGCATTTGGTTAAGATATTCACTTTTATGTGTATTTTTTTTTGGTCTGGACTACTCCAGTATATTGGGTATTACATTTTATAAAATGTGGCATGTTTGTAAAAGAGACTAAAAGGATTGATGAAATTAACTGGTGGGATAAGCTGATTGAGCCAAAATATATGATTAAGCATAAAGTAGGAAACTAAATCAGAAAAGGGTATGAACAGTACACTCAACAGCATTTGGCTTAACACAGTTAGGACCAACGGGGAGAAAACCTGAGTGTGAGGATAGTCTTTTGTGAAAGAAAAGTAGGAGCTGTGGAATAATACTCCACTTTTTGACAGTGTATGACAGTCTGTAGAGGGCATTTTACGCTAGAATGGGAAATGATTCAATACCTGTGCTGAAGGTAACAGTTGTGCATGGGCAAGATGCTAAATTTTATCAGCTAGAGCCTTTCACCCACTCCCCCCCACCCCTTGCATCCTGTGGTGTCTCAACTCATAAAACCTTTTAACCATAACAATAAAGAGCCGTTAATACAAAACGATGTAAAAAGAACAACTGTATGTTGAACGAAAGGAGAGAGATTTCTTTAACATTTTCCAAACAAAGACAGTTCTTCTATGGTTTATCCAGAGAGTTGGGGAAAATAACATTGGGAAGAATATAATTTCAAAACTTATTTATCATGTCAATGAAACTGCTTCGTCTACAGTTATTCCAAAGTGGTGCATAGCAGGTATCTTGCCTTTGCCCTCCACAAAGGAAGATTGCAGGTAGACACCCAAATTATGTATTGATTTGTATTGGTTTCTGTAAGTGGGTTAATAGTACGTTTAGACGGGATTAGATTTTTCTGACTGTGAAAGCTGGAAAAAAAGTATCATAGCATCTAGATTTTGTAAGGTCTGTCTGCAGTGTAGACACTGAAAAATAAGTTGGGGTGGAATTTCAGGCACTGAAATAGCCTCAGCCTACTAGTTCATTTGTTCTTTGACATACTAATCTTGATTGATGTTATGAACATACTTCATAGTCTGAGAAGTGTCCAGACCATGTTGAATCTGGAGTATCTAATTTATTGCACAGCAGCCATTGAGCTGAAAACAGGGTGGGAGATATATTTAACTAAGCCCTTGGTATGAAATAAAAAGGGTTACTATCACTGGAAATAACTGTAAGATCAGACCATAATGCTGCCCTTTTCATTCAGTGGGATTACTGATTGACATAATACTTGTAAGAAGAGGGACCTTTGACTTCAAGCTCTTGTTGATCTTATTTACAAGTCAGGATCCCAAACAAAACTGATTTCAGATGTGGGTAACTGCTTGCTGTGGTACCCAGCTGCCAGGTTTCCTTATTTTCATGTTTGCTTTGTAACTAACACAACAATATAATGTCAATGTGTTTTGTTTCTGGGCTTATCCTGCAAGGAATTTTTTTATCCTTTTTTTTTTTTTTTTCCCTGCTCATGAACTTTCAGCGATTTCTTGCTGCCCATTAAAGTACTTCTTCAGGTTTTTTTGGTTTAAGCTAGAGCTTATTTACAAAATTTCTTTTTAAAAAATAGCACAAGAAGCTTGTGAAAAAGGTTATATGAAAGATATACAACTTTGGTATTTTGGGGCATTACCTTAAAGGTGCAATAACTCTGGATGCTAACTCGTGCTGTTGCTGTGTCTCGCCCTTCTCTAGATGCTGATCGAGTGGACAGCACAACACTGTTGGGTAAACAACGTTCTTATTTTCACAGAAAGTTTCATAATCTACCAGAGATACAAAAATAAGTCTCTAACTTACAAAGTGATCAAACGATAATTGTGCAGCTCTCTGACTTAGCTGTAAAAGTCTACTTAACAGATTCTTTCTTTTCTTTCTGTATAGTAGCAGGTAACTGTTGGGTGTCATCAGTCAGTAAAATGACAAACTCCAGCCAATGTATATCAAAAATATTAATGCTGATCAAATTAATAACATAACATCCATGAGTTTTGGTTTAAATTTCCAAACGTATACGAATGTCTTCTTTAAAAATGTATAGAAGAGTGAATCTCAAGCGTGTAATACTGAAGGTGAATTTTTGCAGTGTTGTTCAGTTATCTTTGTGATACTTCTGAAGCAGAGCAATAATACATTCACATTTTTGTATAAAATAGCAAAGTATCCCTATGAGGCGACACTTCAACTTAAAAACATGGCACTGCTAAGATCTTCGTGCTGCTGCAGATAATACCAGGATTATGATGGATCAAAATTATATAGAAGTATCACTTCATTTTTGTATGTTAAGGGTCTTTTGCATTGCAGGAGATTAACAACCCCATTCTTTCACAATCAAAAAGTATGCAAGGCCCAAGATACTTCTGGGCAGGTGTAATGTCAGAGATAACTTTTGGAATTTGATTTTAAGCTTACCTATCTTTCAGATGAGTTCATAAATCCCTTTTTCAGGAAAGTACAACCAGGCATCAATGGAGAAGAAACCAGAACAACTTAATCCAGTTCCACTTAACTTAAAGCTCCTCACTAACTTATTAACACCTTCCTTACAAGTAATTTTAGCACCTCCTATTCTTGCATTTTGGAATACATACCATGTTAAAAATAAAAATAAAATTCCTTAACACAGATTTGCATAATACAAAAAAGAAAGTCTAGAGTTTTAGGTGATGGATATCCTAATTTTGAAGGCATTTCCCTTCCATTCCTTTTTACTGTCCCCCTGTGCTGTTTCTACATCAACAGTAGCTCATATCAAAAATTGTTTCTCTGAATAACAGATCCAGACTTTTTACAGAAGCTTCTTGCCTGTGAACTTCACAAGCATTATCATATACAAACAGAAATTTTCTTCTCATTTTCTTCAAAACGCAGCTGTATAATTAGCTACTTGCTGTTTTATATCTTAGTACCAGAGCTCAGTGTTGGGAGAAGCCTCGAGGTCACTGAATTGGTACAGACTTTTACTAGGTCCAAATATAAGAACATCAGTGGACCAATTTTGTGTTTAATGTTTGCTGCTTGTAATAAAAAGTATACAAAACACATGTATGTGGCAAGATTAAAATAATCTTTTTACAGTTTTTCTTTCCCTCTCCCTCCACAGGAACTTCGTGTGTGGACTGTGCTAAAAGGAAGTTAGGAGAAAATGGCACTGACTCTCCCAAGAGAATCAAGCAATCAGATGATGGTATACCCGCTATTTAATGGGGGGGGGTGGAGGGAGGAATCACAAAAAAAAAGAGAAGCTTTTTAACAGCAGATATTTTATTTCTGCGTGGAAGGTTTTGAGCTAGATATTTCCATGGTTTTAAATGGAATAAAAATTGTGTATCTGTCTTAGCATTTTCTTTTCTAGGGATGTAAATGTAGAGTAATATTAGTCATTCTGCAGGCACTTCAGTACTACTGAAACTGTATCTGCAAGGTCATTTAGAAGCAGGTACAATTTTATCTGCCTGTGCTTCAAGCCAGTTGGACCAAGTTCTTACCAATGTTTTGGTTTGAGTATGGTGATCTGAACCACAATGGAGGTGATGTTCAAATCTGTTGATAACTGTTGGCACACCTGAAACTACCCGTTAGTTGCCTTTAAAATGAAGGATTTTTTAAAATTATTTTTCTCATCAGCTGAACTTCGGTTAGGCTGCAGGAGGTTGATCTCTTCAGGGGTCTGTCAGCACAAGCTGTTTGCAAGATTCAGAACTCTAAGCTGTTTTGAGCAGGAAGTGTTGTTTTGCATTTATGGAACCCACATCACAATAACTTGCCTATTTTACGCTTTTAACACAAGTATTCATTTTCATTTGTCAGTCTACTAAGGCATGAGTTCATGGGAGAAAAGGATGCAAGAGAAATATATCAATGTGGATGTTCTGTAAGCGTGTGGGGAGTTACTGACCTGTTTGTAGTGTATTTACATGGAGATATCCTAGTGGTTATTTAAACAGTAGAGTATGCTGCCAGTTAGCAGATAAAGGACAGTCTTAATGCAGTGGAATTAAAACAGGCTAGTATCTAATTATGTATCTGTAGGCATTCTCTAGTGCGTAGCTTTGATGTCAGTTGAACTCTTCAAATGGTTAAAGTTAGGCACTACATTAACTTTTTTTCTGAGGAACTGTCAGTTTACACTGAATTGTTCTCGCACTAGACTGACAGAATTACTGCTCCAGTTGCTAACACTGATGATCCGCTGAAATTTTCTAATCGACTGCCTCTCACCTCAGTGTCTGCAGGAGAGCATATTCAGGGCTGTTGTTGTTCTGCTACAAGCCCATTTGTATCTGGTTGTCCTGGAGGTTGCTTCAGGCAGGTTTCTCTGAGCTTCCTTGCGGAGTTAATCCGTTATGCCTTGTGAGATCACATCACACAAATGAGGTTGTACAGGGTGACGTGCGGAAAGCAGACTCCACAATCTGTAAGATTGTAAAGTAGGTATGTTCATTCAGTGCTGGGCGGCACGGGGGGGTAGTCCCACCAAAGTCGTGCGCACCCCAACGCGGCAGCTTGTCTTAGCTATATACAGCAAAGTGTTACATATACATAAGGTTTCCCAATACGCCTATACATATGCATGACCCCACTTCGTATTACAATTAGTTCCAAGAGGTCATTTCCATAAACTCCTCCTAACTGCGCTTGCGCAGTGTCTCCTGGTGGTGGTCGTGGAGGGTCGTGGGGATGAAGGCAGACGGTTCCTCTTCGTCACCTCTAGTAACCTGTTGTTCTTGCACAGACTTGTGCCTTGGCTCTCAGCCAAACAGTAGGGTCGGTTTCAGCTGGTTCTTGGGACAAGTTTCTGTTCTTATCAGGAACTGTCCTTGGTTGAAAGACTACAAGATTCCTCACTTTGCACATCGTTAGCAAGACATTAAGCACTATCTATCCATTTGTTTCTTTGGGCTGCACAGCAGTTTAGCTACTAAGATTCCCTTAACTCCTTCTCTCAAGGGAGTGGAAGTGATAGGTCTATCAGATGACCTTCCTGTGGGAGTGAAGAGTGGACATATTTTTTTGCAGTAATTCCTTAACACAGATTTGCATAATAATAATAATTAAAAAAAAAATCTAGAGTTTTAGATGATTGATGTCCTAATTTTGAAGGCTTTTCCTTTCCATTCATTTTTATTGTCTAGCTATTAGTCCAGGAAGTCTGGACACTCTTCAGGAAGGAAATCTTAAAGGCACAGGAGCAGGCTGTCCCCGTGTGCTCAAAGATGAGCTGGTGGGGAAGAAGACTGGCCTGGCTTTGGCTAGAACTCGGGGGAGAGAAAAAAACAAAATAAAAAAAAAATCATAGAATGGCTTGGGTTGCAAGGGACCTTAAAGATCATCTGGTTCCAACCCCCCTGCCACGGGCAGGGATGCCACCCACTAGATCAGGTTGGCCAGGGCGATAGGCTCCGGGGCAGACGCGTTCTGCAGCGGAGCAGGGGATGGAGGCAGGCAGGGGTTTTTCCTGCCTCGAGGCCACTCGAGGCAGCTGAGGGAGTCTCCAGGACCCGGCAGCCCTAGCAAGGACAGCTGATGAGGCACAGGCGGAGCCAGAGGCCCCCTCTGTTGTACAAAGGCAGCCCCTAGGGAGCGCGGTGACCAGGATGGACAGTCAGGGCATGGCACGTTGGCCAGGGCGTGGCACGGCAGTTTGCGCAGGCAGGGCGAGCAGGTAGGGCGCTGAAGGTTGGCCAGCTTGTCCTGGGAGCGATGGTGACCACCCAGCAGAAAGCCGTGGCCTCCAGGAGCTCGGCACCCACCACAGGTGATGCAGCCTCCCAGACAGAGTTCCTGGGGGAACATGCAGGTCATATTTTCCTTAGTCTTCCTTCTGCTATTGATATATTTGAAAAAGCCCTTCTTGTTGTCCTTGACACACCTTGCCAGATTTAACTCCAAACGGGCCTTGGCCTTCCTTGTCACATGTCTGCATGCTCTGACAACATTCCTATATTCCTCCCAAATGGCCTGTCCCCTTTTCCATATTCCGTATACTTCCTTCTTCCACTCGAGTCCTTCCAGGAGCTCCTTGTTCATCCATGCAGGTCTCCTGCCCCCTTTGCTTGCCTTTTTGCTCATAGGGATACATTGATCTTGAGCTTGGAGGAAGTGATGCTTGAATACTGACCAGCTCTCTTGGACCCCCCTTCCCTCTAGGGCCCTGACCCATGGAATTCTTCCAAGTAGATCCCTGAAGAGGCCAAAGTTTGCTCTCCTGAAGTCCAGGGTTGCAATCCTACTTTTTGCCCTGCTTCCTCCTTGCAAGATCCTGAACTCCACCATCTTGTGGTCATTGCAGCCAAGGCTGCCCCCCACCTTCACATCTCCAACCAGCCCTTCTCTGTTTGTTAGTACAAGATCCAGCAGCATACCTCTCCTCATTGGCTCCTCGACCACCTCTGTCAAAAAGTCATCAGTGCTCTGCAGAAACCCCCTGGACTGTTTGCGCCTAGCTG
>VXAA01001966.1:10615-23256 GCA_013399115.1 Anseranas semipalmata
AAAAAAAAAAAACTAATGTAAATATTTTATTTTGTACTCTGCATTAACTTTTGTGTTTTGCTCCCACAGTACCTCAGAGGGTTATAACTCAAGCTCATCCCTTCCTCATTCTCTGGAACAGAAACATTTCTGTGAATTGATTACATTTCCCATAATGTATCAGTGCACTTTTATGTTTGAAATTATGTGACACATGATGAAAATCATATGATCACACCTTGAAAATCTATGATTCTGTGAAAATATGTAATATGCAACAAAAGCTTAGCCAGTAAGAGCATGTGTGATCAGAATTATATGATATTGTCTGGGAGATACCTATTAATTTTAGCCCCAACTGCTCTGGTTTTGGAAACATCTAAATACTAAATACATCATTTCTATAAGTATAAATGCCAAAATGTCACCCTTCTTTCTGAATTTTCTGTTTTATAAGAATGTAAAAAATGCAAAAAAAAAAAAAAAAAAAAATGTATTCAAACTTCCTGTCCCAATCAGAAAGAGAACAAATGTCAAAGGACGAGCAACTTCCACAGGACAGATATTTCAGTATTTAACCACACAGAGACAAAAAAAACTACTTACAGCACCACCTATAAAACTTAAACTCTCAAGAATTTCCTCAGTTATGTGTGCAATTACTATCTAGCTCACAAGATCTGTGAAGTTCCTTGCTAGAGCTGCAGCAGCTGCAGGTTAGGAGGCTTAATATTTTTCATAAAGAGAGTTTCAAAGATAAAATTACTAAACTGGAAAACATTTTAAAACTTAGGCATTATGACTTTTATACCATGTCTATATGTATATGTATATATATGTGCATAGAAATGTTTATACATACAAATATTGGCAGAGGAAATGATACTAGAAGCAGATCTGTTATGAGGTGAGATGCAAGATGAAAAAGTTGCTCTCTTTCGGAATTTGGTAGTTAATCTGCTGCTGTGATAGCCCATTTGTAAAAATCACTGAAGATATCAAGTCTGGTTGCATATCTTAAACTGCCCTAATACTGAATATTTCCATACGTTGAGTCAGGAAATGCAAACTGATTTCACAACACTGGCAAAAGACATAAGTCTTTAGCTATCTGGAAAATACTTGGCAGCATGAGATGATCCATGCTTTCAAGGACAGATTTTAAACTACACTTTCAAAAGACAGGGGCATAAATCAATGGCAAAATGTTCTTATAAACTGGATACAACAAGTTTTCTGTCTCCTACTTCTCTTCTAGTTTTATATGTTTTTGAAGTATCAAATGGAAATGTTGACTTTAATCAAGTTTCCTAAAGCATAACTTTCAAGGCAATACAAAAAATAGTAGTAAACCTGGCTGACTTTCTATTAACATATTGATGAAACTATAAAACATCAGAAATGCTTTTTTTTTTCAATAAACTATTTTGTGCAAATATAGTCATATCCTTATAAAACTATTCTTTAATAATCTAAATACATTGCTAATAAGCTAGTAAGGAAGCAGTACATCTTTCAGATTTGTCACTGTTGTTTCACTAATAAAAATGTTGATGTCATCCCAGTGAGTTCTGATTGCTGCTTATGAGCACCACAGATTCTGCCTGTATATATATGGGCACAAGTTGCTGCTAATGAAATTTACTGAAGGTTTGAAATGTCTCTTTCTCCTGCCCTCCCCTTCCCTCCCCTCCCCTCCCTGCTTCTCTCTTTTCCATGGTATACTGTAGCATGGTATACTATAGCATGTGGCAAAATTTAGACAGGGTCCAACTATACCCAGGTATGCAACTATAGCTAATTCATATTCTGTTTGCATTTCACTTCTGGAAAATCACCAGTGTCCCTTTTTACTTAATTTATACTTTGTTTCTGAACATCACAATATTAGGAAACTGCTTCTGGTATCAGAACAGAAATTCAATTTGGCAGGTAACACTCTATTAAAAGATTTCAGTAAAATAGCAACCACTTGGCCAAAGTCATAGTGTTTTAAACTGATTTAGAATCTTGCAATTACAAAATACCATCTAGCCTGGAGTTTGGGTATAAATACAGAAGATAGAGATAGATATTTAAGGATGGGCTACCTTTCCTGTTCCCACAATTTAGAGATGCAAATTGTGAACACAGTTTTACATCCACAATAATTGCGTATGCAATTTATCTCATTTGGATATGTAACTGCCTGATTACACCTAAGAGGTAATTATTATGAGTCTTCCTCAACACCGTGCTACATTGACGTAATGGTCAAATAATTCACTGATGAATCAGACTCCATAACTCTACAGGACATAAATTGTCTCCACAATTATTTGTTCTTGCATTACTGGAGGTGTAAAAATGCAGTGTAAATAAGGTCATCCTGAATAAGGAGTTTCTATTGTATATATGAATCTTTTTGATTTTGCCTTCACAAGTCTGTATCTTCCTATTTATAATGGTCAAAATTTTAACACATAGCCAAAACCTCCACTTTGTATAAGAAAGAAAGAAAAGAAAGAAAAGAAAGAAAAGAAAGAAAAGAAAGAAAAGAAAGAAAAGAAAGAAAAGAAAGAAAAGAAAGAAAAGAAAGAAAGAAAGAAAGAAAGAAAGAAAGAAAGAAAGAAAGAAAGAAAGAAAGAAAGAAAGAAAGAAAGAAAGAAAGAAAGAAAGAAAGAAAGAAAGAAAGAAAGAAAGAAAGAAAGAAGGAAGGAAGGAAGGAAGGAAGGAAGGAAGGAAGGAAGGAAGGGCAAAAAGATTTCTGGTATCTTGCTAGCTTCCAAATGACATATGTAACCCTTACCTGGGCAAACATTTGGATATCAAACGTCTAGGAAATTATTTTAGCAATTAGGTCAACCCATCCAACAGTAATAGAATCAAACAAAAGATGTTTCAGCTCTTGTACATATCTGTTTATCAGAATAATTTTCACCCGTGTCATCTTTACTTATGCATATAGATGACAAATTAAGCCATTTCAAAATTTAGTTCATAACAATTGCAGACATCCTGATTTGGACTACTGTGGCTTGCAGATTTTGATTATATCCACTCTGAGATAGAAGAATGTTTCATCTGCAATTTCAGAAAAAAAAATATTATGAAATAATCATAAACTATTAGTACTTTCTCTTCTGTTGTTTTTTCTTTTTCTTTTTTTAATAATTCTTTTTATATGATACAGTCACTTTACTATTCATCAAAACTTTCTTAGAGAACAGTTGCCTCAGTATCAAAACTCAATCTGTAGTATAAAAAATCAGAAATTATTACATGATCTTGTCTTTGGAATGTGTGAAAAGAATCAAACCAAGCAGCCCTGATTCTCATGCCGGCCTTATTTCCACTGAAAACAGTGAAGAAGGTCCAACAGAAAACACTACTGTTTGACTCTAATCTCATTTGGATTTCTGCAGTTTTACACCAGGGTGAGTCCATTGCTGTGATAAACTGACTCCAGAATTATCTAACGTAAGAAATAGACCTGGCCCATTTTATTTTCCACATGAAAGTGTATGTGACCTGAAGTTCATCAAGGCCAGGACCTCTTTTCTGACGGTGATCAATATCAGATGCATCAATGGAAGGTATAAAAATCCTGTGGTAGGGATATATGTCTCAGCTGAAATGACTTTCTGTCTCCACTGGCTGTTGTTTGTTTTTAAGAAATTCCATAGATTTGCTACCTTCCACCCATAAAACTAGGGTGATTTTGACATAGTACCCCTATCAATGAGGACTTCTCCTTTGTTCATCCAATGAGGATGAACAAAGTTTGAAAAAAAGATTCCATGAATGAACACTCTCCAGCACTGTCTTCTGCCCTACGATTCAAGAACTACCACAACACAAGTTTTGTCAAACTGATCAAGTATTTTCTCAGTGAATGCAGTGACTCAGAAACAGTCCTAGCCATAGCAGACGGAGCCCAATCTGAATGTCACTAGTCTTTTGGGTAACTGAAATCCAGGTTTCAATTTGAGTTAATACAATCATCCACCCCATCCCCACCCCACTACTACCCAAAACTGAACAACCAACCTGTGATTTCTATAGCCTACATGCCTTATGCATTGCTTTTATCAGATATTTTTGTTTACAATTAAAAAAGCCTTCAGCCTACGTTGTTCTTCTTTCAGAAGAGGGTATCTGTTGTCTTTTACTATAAGACCTGAGACAACTACATGGTACAGGAAATGCACAACATTTGCAGAGAAGAAATAACAGCATATACTACAGTTACATTGTTGTGATTAAGATTTAATGCAACTGGCAATTAATTAGGAGCCATTATGTCTGCTCATTTATTTATGCTTTTAAAGCTTTATAAATTCTACAATGGAATGGAATGGAATGGAATGGAATGGAATGGAATGGAATGGAATGGAATGGAATGGAATAGAATAGAATAGAATAGAATAGAATAGAATAGAATAGAATAGAATAGAATAGAATAATAGTTCAGTTGGAAGGGACCTTTAAAAATCATCTAGTCCAACTGCCTGAGCACTTCAGAGCTAACCAAATGTTATAGCAGATTTCTGAGGTCATTGTCCAAAAGCCTATTGAACACTGACAGGCATGGGGCATCAGCCACCTCTCCAGGAAGCCTGTTCCAGTGTTTGACCACCCTCACAGTAAAGAAATTTTTCCTAATGTCCAGTCTGAACCTCCCCTGGCACAGCTTTATGCCATTCCCGTGTGTCTTGTCATCAGTTACCAGGGAGAAGAGACCAATAATATTAAGCTTTAATATTAAGCTTAATATTAAGCTTTAATTTATTGCTCTCTAATAATTATTTCTGTATCCATTAATCATCAGGAAAGTGCATGTTACAATACAAACCACAAGATAAGACAGATCTTGCTCTGTGTTGGTAATGTAGAGCACCCTGGGAAAGCAGCAGAGGAAGTAACATATTCGCATATTTGGCTTTGCATAAACAAATGCAGATCACTCTTCTTGCAGCCAGAATGAAAGTTATCCTGTTTTGCTCAAAGATAACACATCAACTCTATGCTTACTTAAAATACAATAAAAGGTAGTCTGTAAGATCACTACAAACAAATCATGACCGCTGTCAGAATTTCAGGATGAAAATATTTTTTATCGTTAAAGATATCTTAATTCTTTCAAAAAGGCACTGAAAGTATCAAAGTGGTAAAGCAAAACCAGGAACTTAAAATTTCCCTGGGGATTTGATTAGAAAGGTGGTTCCCTCTCGCGGTTAAAGATGAGGTTCATTCTTATGCAAAGATAATAGCTGTACTATCTGTCAAAATATTTCATACGTACAAATGAATGCATGCAACATCTTTGTGATATGGGCAAATACTGTCATTATGGACTGATGGGCTCACTGAAATATGAAATGGTAACGATTTGCACAGAATTGCAAAGGTAAATCAGTCAGAGAATTGTGGAGCATCTGACTTTAACTCTTGTGCTCAAATGAACACTCTGCTCTTTGCCTCTCATTGTTTCATTTCTCAAATGCAGAGTACAGCAGAGTAGGCACTTGCAGTTGGGAGCAGATAACAATGAAATTACATGTGGAAAATTTTATCCAGCTAGTTCATCCCTTCCCTGAATGTTGGGGCATTCCTGCCCTCATCCATCTCCTTGTCCATTCTTCTTTTAGGTAAGAGAAGCTCTGAAATTCTTACTGGTTTCCACAATTGCCTCAGCATATGCCACTCTTCAGTTTTGTCTGTTATTTCAGCCTAAATGTTTGGGAGTATAATTTTATCCCATAATAAAGTTGTGCATAGTGTTCAGTTAGCAACCCAACCATCAATGAAAAGAAACCAGATTACATGCACAAATTTGCTTGAGTTAGGTGATCAGCTCCTTGTTTATCTGCATAACCTTGTTTATCTATAGCACTCATTCCAACCAGTTCCTGTCACGGCAGACTTTCATTTTAGCTGCTTCACTTTACACACACACACAGAATCTCAGAATGTTAGGGATTGGAAGAGACCTTGCAAGATTACAGAAAACTATAGCATTTTAAATGGAGAATAAAGAGGAATAATCCACCAAAATGAAAGAGATGAGAAAAATACCTGTGTAGGAAATATTGTGTGATACTGCATTAGTTTCACTGATACAAACGTGAAAAATCTAAAACTTGATTTTTTTTCTTATTCATAATTTCTGCATAAATAATTTATGATATTAAAAGTGACAGAATACTAGGTCTGGCTGGATGTTAAATACGTCTCAAAAATGAGAGACGATTAAGAAATGTGCCATGAGCCTAGATCTATTTCTGTAAAACAAACTGTTCAAATAAAACAGGCAGACATGCTACCAACAAGAAGCCTGTATGTTGCTAGCAGTGAGAACTTCAAAGCGTTCAAATGAAATAATCACTACTTTGTACTTTTTTCTTTCTGTGCCTACATGACAGACACCCACATTTCTAAGGAGCTTCTATACCTCTGGTAAAGACGTAGAGGGATGTTTTTTAAATCCTTTTCAAAATCAGATGATGATCCTTTCCTCTAAATCCTAACACTGCATCAGACAAAAAGATGAAATTAAATAGGACTATGAGGTATTCAAGCATCCATACAGCTATTAAATTAAGAACAAGTGAAAGAAAACACTCATAATATTGAGACATTCTATATAAGAAGCGACCTAAACCTTCTCGCATTTTGATCACTATAAGAAACCAGGATCTGTGAAATTATATTGATTTAAAAATTTCCAAGTGTAAAAGCAAGAAGAAAGGCTACTGCAGAGTTCTATTCCTGCTTTCTGCAGCAGCATATCCTCTCTACATTCTGCAGTAATATGTATTAAACAACCAAGATCTTTTACACACAAACACAAAAGAGCATATTTTAATGAGCATCCATATCTAAGGCACTGGTAATCTGGAGGCCTAAACTCAGAAGATAAGATCATTTTTTAACTCTAGGAGACCTATGCACAACCTCCATAAATGACCATACATTCACTGCATCATATATATGTCCAAACTACTCTACTAAGGCATATGCATGAGAAGAGTGTCTTTAAAATGTCACAGCTTTCAAACTACTGAGCCATCTTGATTCCCCCATGTTAACTTTGTGTTGTGGTTTAACCACAGCAGGCAGCTAAGCCTCACACAACCTCTCGCTCACTCTCCCTAGGTGGGATGTGGGAGAGAATTGGAAAGGTAAAAGTGAGAAAACTCGTGGGTTGAGATAAAGACAGTCTAATAGGTAAAGCAAAAGCTGCACAGGAAAGCAAAGCAAAACAAGGAATTCATTCACTACTTCCCATCGGCAGGCAGGTGTTCAGCCACCTCCAGGAAAGCAGGGATCATCACGCATAACAGTTTCTTGCAAAGACAAACACTGTCACTCCAAACGTCCCCCCCTTCCTTCTTCTTTCCCCAAAGCTTTTATTGCTGAGCATGCCACCACATGGTATGGGACATCCCTTTGGTCAGCCTGGGTCAGCTGTCCTGGCTGTGTCCCCTCCCAGCTCTTTGTGCACCCCCAGCCCCTCGCTGGCAGGGCAGCACGAGAAGCAGGAAAGTCCTTGGCTCTGTGTGAGCACTGCTCTGCAACAGCTAAACATCGGCGTGTTATCAAAATTACTTTCACCCTAACTCCAAAACACAGCACCATACCAACTACTATGAATAAAATTAACTCTATCCCAGCCAAGACTCTAATACCTTGTATTGCTCTGCACTGGAAGATAGTTAGGACTGCTCAGCCATGGGGTCATTCAACACCAACAGACCATGAATGCCCTCCAACAGGCAGAAAGAATTATCAGCAGGTGTCCATCAGAACACAGAACAGGAACTAAATGAAAATAGCCCATGCAAAGGTTTTACAGCTGATCCTAAAAAATAAGGCAGGTTTACCTAAACTGAAGTTTTCATTGGATCATCTTGGTTTCAGAGAATTTTTCCAGTCAAAAATTGTTGATAACCGCACTGTAACATTGTTCCTACATCCCTTTTCAGTATTTTCAAATGATTTTTTTCATTAGTTAGAAACATTCTGTCATTCTGTGATAGCTAAATCATAGCAAAAATAAGGTTAAAATATCAATATAAAATATAGATTAAACAGTATGTTTTACTGTGCTTACATAGCTTAACAACTCACCAACTGTTGATAGAGGTAAACTTTGAAACTCTCAAGTGTGTTTCCCAAAAGTTTGAGTTATTTTTCTGGTGAGTGAAAACTGTAGGAATATTTGGATAAATTGTTCAATAGTGTAACATGTTCAGAGAAGCACTTCAGCCTCTGCTGTAACCCGAGGTGTGCTCTCCACAGTGTCAGTCCAGAATGATGGCTTAAACAAACAGGTAGCTTTGGCATTTTCAGTCAGCTAGAAAGCTAAGGCAGAGACTTTAGCATAGCTTGGAGAAATGTATGTCCTATGAGTCAAGTCAGATTGGGAAAACATTTCTGTTGAGTCTTTTGATAGCTTCCAAAAGTACGCAGTGAAAATAAGTGTCTCAGATATTGATAGTGTATCCATATTAATATATCTGTATTAGTCTCAGACAGGTGGACCTGAGATATCATAAATAAAATATGCTTAATTTCTCTATACGTAATGACATGTAATAGTCTGCTTTTCACTCACATGTAAATTCAGTTATTCCACAACTGTAGAGGTATGTGGAAGGTGAGAGCATTTGCTTTATTAAGCTTATCTGATCAAAGACCTTTTCAATGCAAAGGGTATAATAAGTAAAGGAGTAAACACTAGACAAGGACACACAGAGACAAAAACCTGGTAGACACAGGATAACGGAGACTATAGCAAAGACTGGAAGTCTCATCAGTAGTTGATGGGCCATTAAGAAACTCCACACAGATTGTTGGAGAGGGCCAACCTGGACTTTGCAACTCATAAGAAGGTGGAACAAGAGGAACATGACGATTTGGGATATTCAAGGGGGGTTGGTGGAACTATGGAAGCTAATAAAGGAACATTCAGAGGAAGGAGTTTTAACCAAATTGCTGTTAGTTCTCACTGCTCTAGTCTGTTACCAAATGGCAATAAATTACATTAATCTCCCTGTACCAAGTATGTTTTGCCCATCATAGTGTTTGGTGAGTAATCTCCCTGTCCTTTTCTCAGTCCCCGAGCCTTTTTTCATTGTATTTTCTCCCTGAGGAGGGGGAGTGAGAGAGTAGTGTGGTGAAGCTTACACAGTCACCAGTGTGAAACCACCACAGAGACATAACGTGTCCTTTCGGAAATAGTACTACCTGTATAACCCTCTCACAGCCATCCATGTTTCTACATCTTTAGTGTGTAGTCTCCAATAAAAAATAAGTTTGGTTACATGAAAGAGTAAGTTTTAGGGCCAAAAAAAAAAAGCACAAAAACACAGAGCAACATTGCTAAGCACTTGGCAACTCAGTCATATGAGTTAGGCAGAGCTAGAGTAAGACATAGATATTAAAGTTCATTGCCTTGATCTACAGCTGCTGGAGGCATATGGTTGAGATCAGAATCTTTGCTCTCATGTTTCTATTACATTTCTAGGCCTTTAGGGTAGAACAAAAGCTTCAAAACATGAGCTGAGCACACACAGCACCTAAAGTGGTCTCAAATATCCTGGAACAATGCCAGGAGACGTGAGTCGTTCTTTTCATTCTGAATTTTGAAACTCTCTTAAAAATTAAGGGCAAAAGAAGGCTTACTATTTGGGTTGTACCACCTAACTGAGCTGTTACATTTCTCGTCAGTGCTACAACCTGCACAATTGTGTATTAAAACACATTCTGCTGCAAAATATATTTAACAGTGTTCATGCTGAGGATGCACAAATAAACAAAAACCTTCAGGACAGAATTTTGATGGGTAGTTTTCAAGGTCAATATCTAAATAGGACAGCTTAAGAAAAATCCCCGATTCTTCCTAGACAAGCAAATGTTTGAAAGTAAACACTTCATTAAACTATATTTTCATGTGGAAAAGCACCATTTTTCATCCTTAAATTTGAACAGTTTCCCACTGTCTGTAGAACTGATTGTAAGTCCCACACTTCCATCTGAAATAGGGATGTCTCACATTTGTACAAATTATGGTATTTAATATCAGCATTACACAAATGGCCAATCTGTTTTTACATTCATGTTATTGACTTGATTTCAGAAAACAGTTTGTGTCTCAGATAAAGTCCATTCTTACCTTAGTATCTCAGCAAAAATGGGTATGTTGTAATGGACATATTCTCCCTCTGTGTGTGTGGACTAACTTCTTACAGATGTAACTTAGAATTTATTTAATTATTTATTTAACTGTTTAATTTTTCTCTCTTTCTTTCCGCGCTATAGAACTCTGACAGAGAGAGAGTGAACATATATGTATATTATCTATAGCATTTGTCTAAAATCCATATGTATATATAGTCTGATTCTGCAATATTCTGAATTACCTCTGTCTTTTTGAAGAATTTTGTAAACATACAGCTTTCAAGAAAAGGCAAATATTTTGTAGTAACAACAAGAAGATCTGGCATATGCCCCAGAGAGTTTGTGACCTCTTTTCACAGACGTTGTCATTAAAGAGAATGACTGTAACAGCATAAATGGAATACAGATACATAGAATTAAATTCAGGAAATGATTGAGCAATAGCTAGAAGAGAATATCCCATAACCTGGCAGTGAAAAAGAGAAGAGCGCCAACAAAGTTTCTACTCCCCTGGCTGTGGATGTACAAACCAGTGGGTAAGGTTGTATTTTAGAGTATTCTGTTTGACGGTAGAGAAAGTTGCACAACAAAGTGCAAAAAGTTCTTTAAAATAAAAGATGTTCAGTGCCCTGGAGAGATGAGCCACAGCTGTGAAGTACTGAGCATTATCAGAACTAAAGACCTTCAAATGCATTCAATTATTTAATGACACATTTTATCTGTCACATAAAAATATTTGTTTGGACTCTCTGCTAGCCTTCGATGAGTAATCACAAAATCCTACTACTGTAAAACTTACTATTTTTGCTTGACGTTGGTGGAGTTTTGCTAATTAATGTCAACTAAGAAGTCAAATTATTGTTTTCATAGAATATTTAGAAGTCCACAGAAATTGAAGAGGCTCTTATCTCAGAGGAGCTTCCAGCTTCATTGTTTGGCAGGGTGATACCTTGGGTGAAAATAACACTAACGTATGCTGAAAATTTATATTCTAGTTGTCCTTTTTGTGTGTGTGTGTGTGTGTGTATTTTTTGAATGGAAGACATGAATTTGGACTATCACCTCTTTTCTGAATCTTTCAAATTTTCATATGAATTGCCTTATGGAAGGAATTGAGTTCAGTGTCATACAAAGCAATGAAGCAAATTCAACACAACAGATTTCTGCCATTTGATTTCCACCTCAGGGTTTTTAGGGTTTCAGTGTTCTTAGATCATCTGAATAGAATTTATTTTTGCCCTAGAAACTTATCTAAAGTATTACACAGTTGAAGAGAAAATAACCTATTCATAACCTATGCAAGTGGCTTTGATCGTTAATACGTAGTATGTGCTCAGTCGTATGTTGTAAAAAGATATAAAGAACTGTTTGAAATAAAGGCCACCATCTCATCTGTCAAGAAACCTCTAAGTGATTTATTGGTAGTAATAATACTACAAATTATGTAGTCCTTTCCAGCATCCAAATCACACTAACTCATTGCTTTAAAACTTCTCCTGATGTAAATAAAAATTTCAGTCAATGTTACCACAACATTATACAAGCAAAACATATAAGTAAATTGCTTTAGAATTTGTGGGTCCTGATACTACCCTCTATTTCTCCTGGAGTGAAATATGTAACAGTCTTTCCTTTCTGACCAGCATAGGAAGGCTAGCTGACTATTGGCTTCAGTAATAAAAGATAATGAAAAGTAGAGACACAAAAGGAAGTGAGTTGTCATTAAAAAATCATTTAATATAATGATGCAAAAAAAACTCTATGGATTTCACCATTATCAGTATACCAGCCAATAATTACCTGTGAATTATAATAATAACATAAGTATTGGTTACTTTGCATTGTTCATACACTTTTAGTACTGCTACAACTGTCAGCAAATTAGATGATGAACCAGGGTTCATATTACAGCTGTATATAGAAGTTCAAAACAGAATCAGGAGCCTCCAGAGAAGAGCAAAGGCAGTGGGCAGCATCTCAGGCCTAGTTTGAAAGAAGGTTCATGAGCAGATGTGGCATGCATGAGAAAGAACGAAGGATAAATCTTGAGATCTTGACAAACTAGAGGGATCTTGACAAATTAGAGGGTTGTGCAGTCACCAGCAATACGAAGTTTAACAAGAGCAAGTGCTGGATTCTGCACCTGGTATGGGGCAACACTGAATATATGTACAGACTGGGCTACGAGAGGCTGGAGAGCATCCCCATGGAAAGGGATCTGGTGGTTCTGGTCAACAGCAAGTTGATTATGAGTCAACAGTGCGTCCTGGCAGCCAGGAGGGCCAACCTGGAGTGCATCAGGCACAGCACTGCTAGCCGGTCGAGGGAAGTGATTGTCCCGCTCTGCTCTGCGCTGGTGCGGCCTCACCTGAGTACTGTGTGTAGTTTGGGGCACCACAGTATAAGAAGGACATAAAACTATTAGACAGTGTCCAAAGGAAGGCTACAAAGATGGGGAAGGGTCTAGAGGGGAAGATGTATGAGGAGCAGCTGAGGTC
>VXAA01001968.1:7567-47784 GCA_013399115.1 Anseranas semipalmata
AGTTCTTCTTCTCCCAGTCTGTATAAGTACCTGGGATTGCCCCAGCCCAAGTGCATCACCTTGCACTTGGCCTTGTTGAACCTCATGAGGTTCTCTTGGGCCCACTTCTCCAGCCTGTCCAGGTCCCTCTGGATGGCATCCCTTCCCTCTATCGTATCAACTGCACTGCTCAGCTTGGTGTCATCTGCAAACTTGCTGAGGGTGCACTCGATTCCGTCGTCTATGTCATTGATAAAAATGTTGAAGAGCACCGGTCCCAAGACCGACCCCTGAGGGACACCGCTTGTGACCAGCCTCCACCCAGACATAGAACCATTGACGACAACCCTTTGGCTGCGACCAGCCAACCAATTCTTAATCCACCTAACAGTCCATCCTTCAAATCCATACCTCTCCAATTTAGAGAGAAGAATGTGGTGAGGGACCATATCAAAGGCTTTGCTCAAGTCGAGGTAGATTTTCCTTAAGGTAAGCCAAGGGGAAAAATTGTAATGTTTGAGAGACAGACAAAATAAGCATTTACTAAATCAATCCCCTCCCCCCCCCCATCAGTTTAGAGAAATTGCTATCACTGTTTCACTCTTTCTGAGGTTGGGGATGTCTCAATGAAGCCTGCCTTTGGGACTGATATGTCTTTGCAAGGACTGCGACTCAGAGAGCAGATTGTCATTTTATTCTCCCTGTGTTAAACATAATGAAGCTAAAGCTGCTAAGTCACATTGTGTAAGTCATAAATAATATGAGTAATCAGGAGTGGATGCAACCCAGTCTATATAGAAGTGGGGGCTTCACTTTACTAGTCCCAGCATTAAAAAACAAGCTGAAGTCCTACCCTCTGTAAGATTCTTTGCTCAGGAAATCCCAGGATGCTCAATGTAATGGAAATTCTCCAGATCCTAAGCCACAGTGAAACTGAGAGAAGAAAGCATCTTTCAAATAAAACTGGTTCATAAAACGGAATAATCAGACAGCTGAGAAAACATCCTGCAATATGGGTTCATAGTGTTCTAGGACTAGATGTTACAAAAAGATCTGTATCAGTGAATCCCTACTGCCAGATAACTGGGGAGGGGATTGGGGGAGGGGCCATAATACTGAATTACAGTCCAAAATTGACTTAATATATAGTATTTCACTAGACTTTTTTCTTTGAAAGAGCAATTCTTGCTTGCTTACCCCTAGATAAGTTTTATTTTTCCATTTGAGTTTATCGGTACGTATTCTGTTAGACGTATAGTTGAGTTTGAAAGTTTTCCGGTTGCTCAGTACTTATTACATAAGTTTCTGTTCAAAAAATACCCCACCACCCTTACTGGTATTTTAAAGTAATCATTAGTTCATTAGTGCATGCATAAAAAAAGACCTTGATTTGATTCTGATATTAAATTATTAGATTATGTCTACATACTTCAATAAAGTCCCTTCTGGTCTATCTCAGGGAAGGAGTGTTAAAATCAAGCCTGATATATTTAACAGTCAGTGCATAGCCTTTATTCATAGCAGAATATAAAAAGAAATCAAAACAAGTTCTGACAGAGAGAGTATGATGAAAGCAGTGCTGTATACAGACATTTTCTGCCTTTAGCTATCACAGTGATTCCTTTCTTCTAGACTGGATTGAAAACCCACATGTTTGGCAATCTTATTCTGACTTTTTTTTTTTTTTTTCCAAGAGTCCCAGCTGTGATTTCACTTTGGGTAATGGAATATAAAAATTCTACAGATAGAGATATTAGATAAGGAGCATTTGCCAATAGATGAAACAAGGAAAGGGAATTTGGAAGCATGGCCCATATGTTGCTGCAACCTTTGGTCTCCGTGAGGCAGTAAATGAATTTCTTTACATCTGCATCTGCCCATCTACGCCTGCACAAGGCCATGAGCTCAGACTCAAGTTCAAACTTCAAAAAAGGCACAGTTTTGAAACTCAGAAAATTCATGCCTTGCAACCAACCAGCAGCATGCTATTGTGTTTTTTATTTGTTTGTTTGTTTGTTTGTCAAAGGAGGACCATAACCTTCCTAGAAGGAAGGATATGAGGATATTGTCTGTTGAAAGTATAGATGGGACCTGAAAGATGCTCCGCTTGGGCTGCCTGTAGGACAGCAAGGAGCTCTGTGTATCTGGTAGAGAATAAACATGAATGCATGCTAGGTCAGAGAATATGTGGAGCTTCTTGGCTTACCTCAATAAAGCCAACTGGGCAAAAGAGGTGATTCTTCCATTACATTTAGCATTAGTGTGACCTCACCTTGAATATTGCATGCAGTTCTGGGCTCCACAATATAAAAAGGATGTTAAGGTACTTGAAAGCATCCAGAGGAGGACAGCGAACCTGGTAAAAAGGCTGTGAGGCATGTCCTGTGAGAGATTGAGGATGCTGGGTTTGTCTAGTTCAAAGAAAAGGAGGCTGAGAGGCCTCATTGCTCTCTGAAACTCCCTGAGGAGGGAAGTGCAGAGGGAGGTGCCGGTCTCTGCTCCCTGGTCACTGATAACAGGACATGTGAGAACAGCACAAAGCAGTGCCAGGTGAGGTTCAGACTGGACATTAGGAAAAAACTGTTCACTGTGACTGTGGTCAGACACTGGAACAGGCTTCCTAGAGAGGTGGTTGATGTCCCATGCCTGTCTGTGTTCAAGAGGCATTTGGATAATGTCCTCATTAATATGCTTTAGCTTTGGTTAGTCCTGAAGTGCTCAGGCAGTTGTACATGATGGTCTTGGAAGGTCCCTTCCAATTGAACTTTCTGTTCTATTCTGTTCTGTTCTGTTCTGTTCTATTCTATTCTATTCTATTCTATTCTATTCTATTCTATTCTATTCTATTCATTATTTTAATGGAGTCATAGAGATTGTTTCTGTTCCTTCTTTAATCTGTGTTTCCCCTAATGTGCCTTCTACATCTTATTTATGCACTGTATGACAGAGTCAGATTTTAATTGTAGTTCTGGGCTTTGTGTCTCTGAATGATAACTACTAACTCTGCATGGGCACAGTGGTTGCCTGAATTTCTTGTATATCTTTTCAGGTAGAGAGCAAAGAGTTTTAGAAGCGTCCAGTTGAAAATTGTTTCTTACAGATTTACAGAGGAGTGGAATTTTCTGCAGGGAATATAAGACTTATTCACTAACCCTTACTCTCTCTTTCCCTTATATTTCCCAGCAATTAAAGAATCAAATTGTTTTGGAGTACCCTTAATATCATTAAAAAATAAGACCACAGGCCAGTTAAGCTTTGAATTATCCTTTAGATGTGAATTTCTTTCTTTCTGTTTTTTTTTTCTTTTTCTTTTTTTTCTTTTCAATAGCAATAGAAAAGACAAATGGAAAAAAAATGAACAGATATGAAAGAACAGCTAAGCAAATGAATGAATTTTACTAATTCAGGATTCAAAGCAAACTGCAAAGATAGCTCCGTGGTGAGCTCGTGACAAAGTGGTGATCAAAAGAGTTTGGGAAAGCTTTTCTTCACCTTAATGCATGAAAGTAAATGATAATAGCAATTAGGCTTCAGTTATGGTAAGAACAATGACTTTTATGATATCCAGAGTTGATATTACAATCTTATATAGAAGATATAGTTTAGCCTCACCTGTAGTTTTTTACAATGATCTTCATTCAATGGTTACTTAAGTATTTGACAGAACTTGTGTACTATGGAAATTCAGACAGTAACTGTATTGTCAATAAAGAACACACTCTCACAACAATTGTCTGGAGATGTGGATGAATTCTGAATATTAAGAAATTGTACTGTGTCCAGTTTCAGGGCCCCAGTACAAGAGAGACCTAGACATACTGGAATGAGTCTAACGGAGGGCTACCAAGATGGTCACCAAGATGACTGGAGCACTTCTCCTGTAAGGAGAGGCTGAGAGAGCTGGGACTGCTCAGCCTGGGGAAGAGGAGGCTCAGGAGGGATCCCATCCATTTCTATAAATACCTGAAGGAAGGGTGCAAAGAGGACAGAGCCAGGCTCTTGTCAGCAGCGTCCCGTGCCAGGACAAGAGGCAATGGGCACAAACTGCAACACAAGAGGTTCCCTCTGACCTTCAGGAAGCACTTCTGTGCTGTGCAGGTGACAGATCACTGGCACAGGTTGCCCAGAAAGGTTGTAGAGTCTCCTTCCTTGGAGATCTTCAAAAGCCATGTGGACATGGTCCTGGGCAACCTCCTATAGGTATCTCTGCTTAAACAGAAGGTGGGACCCGCTGAGCTGCAGAGGTCCCTTCCAACTTCAACTATTCTTTGATTCTATTAAGTTGTATGCCTTAATGATAATTAAAAACATAACGACAACAGCAACCCAAAAGGACAAGAATCTTCAGTTGTTTTTCCTAGTCCAAATGCAACATCCATGTATTAAGTTGATGTGTTTTTCAATACTGACGATTGAGGACTTACATCCTTATATTTCGGGAAAGGTAGCAAATTGAAAAAGGAAACAGGACAATAACTGGTTACTTAGTTTTCAAGTACAGGCCAACAATTTCCAAATTAGTTGCTTCTTCTGATCTTCTGAAGACAGCGACCAACAGCACAGCTCCTTTTAACCTGGCACTACTCTGCAAATAAACCATTATCTTCTTGTGAACTCTGGTGTTAAGGCTTGGTATGATCCATTTCTAGAGACACTGAAGTGTTGGCACTCCTAAGTGTTTTGTACCCACCTGCAATCTAAGAAAACCACGTGATAACTGATATATAAAAATGCTATATCATCCTCATTGTGCTTTGGTAAGGCAGGCAAGAATTATCAACCCAGCTGACAGACAGATTAACAAATATAGAAGAAAAGTGATGTTAACAGGATCTCTAACCCAGTCTGTGACAGTTACTACTCAAACTAATCCAGGTTGTTTCAAGCTATAAAATCAATTCACAAGGCAATACCAACTGAACTAACAACCCAATGTTACAAAAGCTTGTCATTCCACACCATACCACTGCCACAAGTTTGACAATAGTTCAGTATCGTTACCTAAGATACAGTAATGCTTGGATAACTCTGTATTTTGTTATAGAATTTTCAGTCATTATAAAGAATGTTCCTCTCTGCTTTGTATCAGGTGGATTAACAGACATTGAAGATAACAGGGTCACTAAGGGTAATTATATTATTTCTTATTCTTATTCTTATTCTTATTCTTATTCTTATTCTTGTATTCTTATTCATTTTTTTCCTCTTTTTTTCTTTTTCTTTTTCTTTTCTTTTTCTTTTCTTTTCTTTTCTTTTCTTTTCTTTTCTTTTCTTTTCTTTTCTTTTCTTTGCTTTTCTTTTCTTTTCTTTTCTTTTCTTTTCTTTTCTTTTCTTTTTTTTTTTTCTGAAGGCAATTTAATTTGGGGTTACTTAGGGGGAAGAAGAAAGCACAACAATCAGTCATGCATCATAGCTAAGATTATTCAGCTTTTTATTCTGCATACTGAAAGCTCAGTTGGTCTGTGAGAAATCACATTTCTGTCTGACCCAAAGGAGATCATAAAGAAAACTATCATGTTAGCTTCTACTGTTGAATAACTGTCCCAAGGATAAATGAGGAGAGAATCCAAGATAGCAGGATTTTTCACTGTATTATATTTTCTGATGTTACTTTTGTCCAGATACATTCAATATGTATAAATATTTAAATATGTTATACGAAGGGATGTAGGAGAGGAGAGGAGATGCAGGAGGCATTGTTTATTTAAAACAGCTGAGGAAATGTAATTTTCTTTAAATTTAAATAATTGAACAATGTCTTTTACCACAAGTGAAAGCAGAGAAAGGATGCACACAGATGCCTTCCTCTGTACTAAAGAGTTAACTTTGTCAAATTTAATTTTATGCTTCTCAGATTGCAGGGATGTAAGCCAGAGCTGGGAAGGACAGATAATTTTTATGCCAAATTAAGGATGACTCTAAAACCTAGTGACCTTTAAATGGGATGTGAAAATCAAGGATAATTGAGTGGCATGTCTGCTAATTATTTAAAGGAATTAATAATTCAGAAACAGAGAACTAGATCTGACCTAGTCTACAACTTGAGGGGCATATATCCAATTTTCAGAATCCATCATCTGTGCTGTGACCTCTACATGAGGTTTTCTAAGTTCAATCTAAGATATATGGGGTAAATTAGAGTGCTGGAAAATATGGCAAAGGTCAACTTGTAATTGTTGTTCCTATAAGACAGAGAAGCTCAGAGCTGTGTCACAGCACCAGCAGACATCAAATAACTGGAGATGGGGAAGACAGGAGAAGATAGGAGAAAATAGGAGAAGAACAAGGAGATAGAGTTATGTCAGTGGGTGGGGATTCATCTAAGCAGATGTCTGCATTGATTGCATATATCTGAATTTGACACCCAAGGCTCTTTTTAGAGACAATACAGGAAAATGGTCATTTCTGTGCACAATTAATTAGATCTCCATGTAAATTCAGGAATAGTTCAGATTATTAATCCAAAACAGTGCAAATTTATCTCTATAGAAAAAAAGAAAAAAAACAACAACAACAGCAAACAAACAAACAAACAAACAAACAAAAACAAAACAAAAGGAAAAACAAACACAAAAAAACAACAAACAAACAAACAAAAACATTTGGGGCTACCAGTGCTTTGAAGGTATTTAACTGTGGGTGGGAATAATATACCAGCTTCAGAGACCTTGCTAACGTGTAGATTTGTCTGAGGCATGTAGGTCTACGGAAAACATTAACTCTTCCCTGAATTTTCCATCTCAAACATGCAGTATTGTGCTTGTCTTCTATGTGTTAGTGTGGGGATTGATTGTATAAAACAGTTTGGGAATTTCAAAGTGTCCTGGTTTTGGCAGAGATAGAGTTAATTTCCTTCCTAGCAGCTGATATGTTGCTATGTTGTGGATTTAGGAGAAAAAAATAATGCTGATAACACACTGATGTTTTAATTGTTGCCGAGCAGTGCTTACACTTAGTCAAGGGTTTTTCAGCTTCTTGTGCTGCCCTGCCAGCAAGGAGGCTGGGGGTGCACAACGAGCTGGAAGGGGTCAGAACCAGGACAGCTGACCCAGACTGGCCAAAGGGATATTCCACACCATATGGCGTCATGCTGAACAAAAAAAAATGGGGGGAAGTTGGCTGGAGGGGAGTGGGGGCAGCCACTGTTCAGGGGCTGTTTGGGCATCAGTTGGTGGGTGGTGAGTAATTGCATTGTGCATCACTTCTTTTGTATACTCTTTTATCATTATTATTATTATTTTCCCTTCCTTTTCTGTCCTATTAAACTGTCTGTATCTCAACCCATGAATCTTACCTTTTTCTGATTCTTTCCCCCATCCTCCTGGGTGGGGGTGAGAGGGACGAACGGCTGTGTGGTTCTTAGCTGCCTGCTGGGGTTAAACCACAACACAAAGCAAGTTCACTTTTTATTTTTAACTAATCTTCTTGAATAAAGTATTATGCCTGGTTCTGTTTTAGTCCTCCCCATGATCTAAGCATCCTTGGGAAAAGTCAGCCAAGATGTTACACACGTGCATAACACTGAGCATGAGCTTGAAAACTTTTTATACCAATGAAATCTGACATGTCTTAAAAGCTAAGAGATTTTTTTTTTTTTTGTATGGGATATTCCTCAAGGAAATAGATAGTAAAAGTAAAGTTATATTATAAGTTATATTATATTATAAGATAGTAAAGAGATCTAACTAACATTATGATCCACCTGGGCTGAAAAGTGGAATTAATATATCTATGCTAGTGAACTATTTAAGTTAATTAATGTTGATGTTTCTACACAGCTCTGCCCCATGCCACGTACATATGATGGGATTCAACCCACAGAAAATCAGAAAGTTTTTAAATGTAGGTCTACATGGAGCTGTCCATGTATGAACCTTGTACCTAGGCTGTCATTATGGTTGGTGAAGACCATTACAATACACTGTAATTTAGGGAAGTATTTTAGGCAGTGTGGAATCTTCCATTTGATTTGTTGAACAGTTTATTCATCTCTCTTTCCTATCTAGGTGGGTAAAGACTGTAATGAGAGTTTTAGTTACTTAGTAAACATGCAGATGTATGCATCTGGACACCTACATTTAGAAGTTTTAATCTGCAAGTTGAAATCCATCTATGATGTGCCTGTGCCTTATCTCACTCAAAAAAAAGTAATCAACATGATCGCTTATTCTTACAAACACACATGAAAGGGGTGAAAAGGCATGCTTATATTCTCTAAGAAGAAGGGATCTATGCAACCGTGATGTTTATAAACGCTTAGAAAATCTCACTGTATAGAATCATACATAGAATGGTTTGGGTTGGAAGGGACTTTAAAAATCGTCCAGTTCCAATCCCCTGCCATGGGCAGGGACGCCTCCCACTAGACCAGGTTGCCCAAAGCCCCATCCAACCTGGCCTTAAACACTTTCAGGGATGGGGCATCCACAGCTTCTCTGGGCAACCTGTTCCAGTGCCTCACCACCCTCATAGTGAAGAATTTCTTCCTTATATATAATCTAAACCTACCATTTTTTAGTTTAAAACCATTACCCCTTATCCTGTCACTACACTCCCATCTTTCCTGTAGGCCCCCTTCAAATACTGGAAGACTGCAATAAGGTCTTCCCAGAGCCTTCCCTTCTCTAGGCTAAATAACCCCAACTTTCTCATCCATTCTTCATAGGACAGGTTTACTCATTTAAATTGCAAAAACTTCTACCAGTCTAAAATTATCCATAGATCACACATGTTACACAAAATCTGAAGAATAAGTGCTTGTGTGTCTCAACAGAATTTTTCATTCCTGTTAACATGGTGGGTCCTGCTTGGCTCAATATGAAGCTACTTGTATACTCCAGGAAGGTGATAGGTTGCAGAGAAGCAACGGCATGAAATGGTGTGCAAAACTCAATATTGTGATTTGATCCTTGCACCCAAAGCACCAAGAATCAATATGCACACTGTATAGAAAAGTTACAAGTCTCTTTCATCTAATGCTAGTAAACCTTTATATAAAAGCAAAAGAACACACAACACCAGAGAGCTCTAATGAATATCTATAGACTGTGGATCTGTCTTTTGTTATCAGCTACTGTCACTGAGGACGGTAATTTTTTTCTCCCTCCAAGGCCCAGAAGTTATATTTCAGTTCTGAGTTTCTTTTATCTTTAAGCTTCCAAGTAGATATATTTGATTCATAAATTCATTCAGAAAAGACTTCTGTTGGCTCAGTCTTCAGTAGCAGTATGTGTTATTCGTTCAGCAGGAACAAATAGTTCTTGTAGACTCAGATTCAATAACTCTCCATAAGGACTTTACAGAAAAATATTGAAGATAGACTGAGGAATTGCTGGACCTGAGGTGGGATTAGTCTATCCCTGCTCATATGCAGCACTTTGTTGCTCTAAACACTACATGCATGCAGTAGATGTGAAACAGGCAAAAGAAAAAGAAAGAAAAGAGGTCTGGCAGAAATAAATCTGTTGTCATGAGATTCACAACTGTTGTATGGCTATGCTGTCGGGGACATATTGCTGTGTTATTGCTGCCCTCTATCCTCTCTATAATTTTGAACAGGAGAGATCAGCTTTGTTTTAAATGGTAAGTTAGATTTCACTGAAAAGCCTCTCTACTTTGGCCTTCCGAACTTGTTCCAAAGACATTTTAAACAGTGGATTAAAACTGGTTAATAGCTATTGTAGGTAGAAGCAAGCATTAGGAATAGGTCAAACAAGGAGTAGTCTTTTATGTGGTGCAGTAAGCCCCTATCATGGTCAGATGAGATAAAGACTTTTTAATGCCTTGTTCTTCAACCCGGTTGGATACATCCCTAAACTTCCCTCCCTCTCTCCCTCCCTCAAAATTTTGCTTACCTGCTGGAATACACAGTTCAAGTGCATGTTGGGCTGTTACATATCACCACATCAGCAGTTCCTCTGGAACAACAGAAGCACATGGCCTTGGGTAAGGATAAGACAGACAGATGTTTCAGTCAGTTGGTAGGAACTGCTCTCTGTGGAAAATGTGCTAACTTCACCACTAAAGAAGCATGGTTATGTAGCGGGAACACTTCTCAACTGAAATATCCCATTTGGCAAATAATTTTGTTTTATCCTGAGTGGGCATAGGGAACTATTTACCCCATTCCCCACCTAAAGATAGTTGTTAAGAAAAACTGAATTGCAAACCTTGGTTTCCCCTGGTCACTCGTTCTCAAATTCCCTTTTTCTTCTGTCCCACATACCTCTTTTTCCTGGGTGGGGATGGTTTTTCCACCATCAGGAAAGACAGAACAAAACAATTAAATCACTATATAGACAAAGCATGTGTTTTTAAAGGCTTTAGGGGTATCTCTTCCCTTTGAATTTCTTCTACCTGGTCCTTCATGCAGCCCAGAGAGAATTGTACCACATATTGCAACATGATGACAATGGTCTTCAGAGTGAGGACCTTCTTTCTAATGAAATATGTATATTTCTCAATATACCATTATGTACTGGGTCTGGCTGGGATAGAGTTAACCTTCCCTGCAGCAGCCCATATAGCATTGTACTCTGCACTTGTAGCTAGAACAGCGCTGGTATCACACCAGTGTTTTGGCTACTGCCGAGCAGTGCTGGCACAGCACCAGGACTCTCTCCAGACCCCCCAAAGCCAGTAGGTGGGGGTGGGCAAGAAGTGGGGAGGGGACATGGCCAGGGCAGCTGACCTAAACCGACCAAAGGGACATTCCATACCATATGATGTCACACTCAGCAATAAAAGCTGGGAAAGGGAAGGAGAAGGGGGGNTTTCTTTACATCATACTTTCTTCTCCTCCTCTTCTTTGAGGAGGGGGAGTGAGAGAGCGGCTGTGGTGGAGTTCAGCTGCCCAGCAGGGTAAAACCACTACACATTATTACTAAAGGGTCAAGCAGACCATATGAGGTGGAACTCGAAGGTTCTGCAAATCAAAGAAGTTCTTGCTGCATTGGTTATACTTGCTTGCCTGTCCAAAGGTTCAGAGCAACACTTAGTACATTGTTTCCACCACCATTAAAGCTGTAGAAACCATCAGAGAAAAAAAAAAAAAAAGGAAAGAAAGACAAAAAGAAATACACCAACAATAATAATGATAATTTGCATTCAGGTGGCTCATAAGTGTACAGGATTTTTATTATTGTTATTTTAACATGTGAGAAAAGGAAAAAAGTGATATTAGTCTTTGCTTTAAATGTAAACTGAAATTTAGGACACCAATTAAGAGATCTGTCCAAACTATCAACAGAAAGACTTTTACCTCTGGAACATATCCTTAAACAGCTGTCTCTTCCATGATGGAGGAAGAAAAATTGATATACATATTAGCAATGAAGTAATTCTTACCAGAAAAAAATATTGCTTTATTGCAGTGAATTCACTGAATGAGAATACCAGTCTCTCTAATTCTAGTGTACTTATATAAGGCTTGAGAAAACGGCTATTGATTAGATTACTGCAGAAGAGTTGCAGAAAGGTTATGTTTTATTTACTACTTTGAAATTTTAGTATCAGTGATCAGATTTTTTTTTTTTTTTTTTAAGTTATTCTTAATGTGGTTGCATTTGAGAAGCCTCTGGAAAAGTAATAGCTGAAGAAGGCAATCTTAAAAAGACTTTGTTTTTGCGGGTAATAAAATGTGTTCCAATATTAAAATTGTCACAATGATAAGTAACAATGGAAAAAATGAATACCTGTGCTACAAAACACTGCTGCAACAAGACGGATATTGCTGATACTGTCAAGGATTTGTTTTATAATAGTGATCTGTGAGTCTTCTTTCATTAGTACAAAATACTGGCTTAAAATGGCAGATGCTCTCCAATAGTATTTCATATAAGGCAGCATCAAGCTAAAAGAAATGTATTTATTTTTGATCTGATTTCTTGAAGCAGACTGAAAAAAGGGGTGGCTGGTGTAGTTAAAGCCCCAGGGACAAACTCTTAGCAGTTGTGAGGTCTGTGGCTCTTGCACAGACTTTTCATGTAACACTGGTAAGCCTTTTTCTTTTGGCATTTCTTTTCTTTCTGCATTGAACTATTATGTGGAAATAATACATTTTTTTTCCACACTACTTGTCCATGTCGTCTGTAAATGTATTGAAGCTGAGCTACCTCTCACAATACAAGTTCAATATTTAAGATAAGAGGGTTAACAACTACAATTATGTGCACACATTCAAGTTCATAACAGGAATATTTTTCAGGTTATGAATATCAGAGTTCAAAGTTAAGGGTTTTTTGTTGTTGTTTTTCATGTATGTATGTATAATGCTTTGTCTTTACCATGTGATTATTTCTGGGTCTAAATGAGTACATTCTGCGTTCCACATAGAATAAGCGGAGGGAAGTAGACGCTCTTAGGGTGCAAATCACCCTTCCCAAAAATAGACATTTATAATAGCAGTCCAAAATAACCCATATCTCTCTTCTCAAAAAAAACAAAAAAAACAAACAAAAAACCTTGAGCGAGGAGTTCAAATACAGATGTGTGTATTGTATGCTTTTTTGGTCAGGTGAGTGCTATCCAAAATGGCAGCTGCAGTTCTGTGTCAGTGGACAAGGCAAGAAATGGTATGAATTATGGAGTCATCCTCAGCCCTCCCAGGTCAATGGCCTAAAAGAAAAAATTCAAGGACCCTTTCACTCTAACTGGCTTTGGATCAGGCCTTCTTTAGAAAGAGTTAAATGAAGTCTTGAGCTGGCTCTGATCCTTATATTATTAAGACAAGATAATACAGCTTTTAAATGTAAAGTCTATGAAAAACTGCATACAAGTATTGTGCAGCTAAGCATCTTGCTGAAAGTTAAAGATGCAACCTTTGGTAGAGGAATACAAAAAATACACATTACACTGCAAATTATTCACAAAAAAACTGGATGTAATTTTTTGACATAAGTAGATTTTAACAATAAGAGTTATAATAAATGTGGCTTCTAGAGCTGAAATTTCACCATGTATACTGAAAGAGATTTTTGTAAGCCTGAATTAAACTGCAGAGCTAGAAACAGTCATAAGCAACTGCATTTAATAGTAAGTTTAAATTAAGTTTGGACAAATCATAATGTGTTTGGATTAAAAAAAAAAAAAAAGATTTAAAAATTGTTACTAAAAAAAGACACAATATATTAATCAAGAAAAAAAAGTAAAATGTCCTACAGTAGCAGACTGGAGAACGTGATCTGGAGGGAAAAATGAGAAGGATATCACCTAAGTCATAATATTAATCTAGGTAATGGAGAATTTTAAAAGTTAAAAGAGGAACCATGAATGTGATCTATACTTAATTCAAAACCATTGAAGTAACTGAAGTGCATGGGTAATGTAGCAGTAATGATATCTTGAATGTGCAAAGACACTAATTGCAGTATTCTTTGCTAATTAAAGAACCTATAATTATAGCACAAGGATGTTGAAAACTATTTTGTTACAGCACTGAGACAATGTCACGTAAATTACTTCTTCCATGCACACAAAGGTGGGGTTTCATTTCCACATGCACAAATAGTTGGTGTCAGGCCCTTTACTAATTAAATAAACAGATAAGCTGGTGATCAAATGAGTTTATATAGAGGAAGACAGGAACAGATTTTGTTGCTTTTCCATTCCCTTGTGATCACTATGCCTTCTGAGCTAAAGGAGCAATCCTACTGGCCTAGATTTACAGATACGTGCCTGCAGGTTTAGTTCTTGTTGCTGTTGTTTTTCTATTTATAAAATAGATTTATATCTAAATTGCGGTAGAAAAAGGCTCAGGAAGTTGTACGAGACCTCATAAATTTTGAAACATTTTCTCATTGTTTCTTCTTCAAGTCCTGCTTCTTCACATAGGGATCCCAGTCACTGGGATCCCAGTCTCTGCTGTCATTTTCAGCTGCTTCCTTCAGTGTTGCTGGAATGAAATTAACATAATATGCCTTCATAATTCATTGTTATATCAGCAGAATCATCTAGAAAAACTAAGTTTGGGGAAAAAAAGTTTCCATTCATACTTTCAATGAGGCTGTGTGTTCAGATCAGTATATTGAATCTAGGTGATTGACATAGGATATGCTCAGAATCCTTCTAATTAGTTGATGGAGGCCAGGTGACATAAAGGTCATTTGTGGGACATAGCATTAATGTCATTCTTTTCCTTGGACTGAGTGACAAACAATTATCTCCATGCTATGATTTAATTGGATTGATATCTACTGTTCTAGCACTGACAGCTGCCCCCGGGATGAATATTTTTTGATATATGCAATTACATGCCATCATGAGATTGTTGGTGATTAATGTCAGCCCTTCTGAGCTATCACCCAGAAAAGGAAATAAAGGCAGAGACTAGTGTTCAGGCCTGAAAAGATAATGATGACCCTGGAGCCTCCATCGTGGCTCTTTGATAAAAGCATAGATTCCGAACTACCTCAGGGCAACAGTGTTGGAGGTTTAAAGGAAGCCTGTTATTCAGAGTTTGATCAGGCCTCCATTTGTTATATTAGTAATCTCAGTAGGAAACACCTAACTCCTTTTGAAAATGTGTCAGAGGAACTAAAAAGAAGTAAATGAGATCTTAATTGGACACATGAGAGTCGCATATAAGCTTAGCAATGAAAGATAAGTGTACCCAGCAAGAGAAATGCCTCATGTCTCCAGAGTTTGCGTGAAATAGATTATAGCAATGGTGGGTATCATTAACAAATGATGTGCAACCACATTGCTGTGAGCAACTGATTACCTTGGTCAGGAACATAATCTGTGTCACAGATCAATCAATTTCAATCTTTTAAAGAAATCAATCTGGAGACTTCATTTTAGAAAAATCTCACTGGTGGCCTTGGATGTATCATCTTGCGAAACTTTTGCCTATGTGATGCTTACAGGTCAGATTGTGTTTTGTTGTTGTTGTTGTTGTTGTTGTTGTTGTTGTTGTTGTTGTTTTGTTTGTTTGTTGGTTGGTTGGTTTGGTTTGGTTTGGTTTGCTTCTTTTGGCCTGAAAAGAATGTAGCTTGTCTTTTGCTTTGGTATCTGGCACTTACTGAGTGCAAATTCTCATGTGGGAAAGAGAGGATATGTCCAATAAACCGGGGACTTTAACTTCTGGGAGATGCCCTCTCATGCCATACTACCCTCTTTCTCCTCTTCTCTGGGAGACAACCACAACAGCAGATCCCTGCCAGATTTTCTGCAGAATCAGGAAAACATACTTAGCTGTATGAGTTGCGTTTACTGCTGACATTGCTATTTTCTTCTCCTGAGAAAAGGTGGAAGTATTCCACGAATCAGATTTGGCTTTCCAGTTACCAAATAGACATAGAGTGTTAAAGTCTTTTATTATTAAGTTCCAAATTTATACTTCAGTTCTTACAGACTGTGTTCATGCAACAGTTTGTTCTTTCTTTTCATAATAAGATAAATAAATGGAACTACTTCAGTATAGTATTCTTTAACACTTCAATTTATTATCAAGGCTATTCTCTGGGCTTTCTCTGTTTTCCAGTAGTTTTTCAGCTGTTGATTGATGAATGGAAACCAGAATTCTAGAAACTTTCTTATTAAAAGAAGTGGGATGTCTATCATGTCCCTGTTTTACTTCTTAATAAGCCCTTTTGTGAATCCAAAGTTTATATTAAACCTTTTGATTTCTAGTACATTGGAAGTTCATGCTTACCTGATGATTTGCAATGATTCTTAATTCTTTTTCAGAATTAATTTTCTCAGGGATAAATTTACTTAACCTGTAGTAATGGCTAACAGCCATAGCACAAGTGACTTTACACTTGGCTATCTTAAAAAGTGCTTGCTCACTGACGCTAGTACCTCTGTAGAAGTGACTATCTCTTTGCTATTTATCACTTCTATAAAAGATCTCCCATCAGAGTTCAAAATTTACTATTAATGATTATAGAATCATAAATTTAGATCATTGGCCCAGGTCACTTATAATGGTACAATATACAGGCAATATTTGGGACCAAATGATTGTACCTACTGTGGATGAGTTCTCTTTCACACTTATCCTATGAAACTTGGGGCCTAGCGAATTTTCTAATATTCTATCATTTTTAATTTTTTATTTTAATTGTATATTACAAAGACAAATGTCTAATAGCAGTCTATTACAGTGCTGCTATTGCCATCACCAGCCAAACTTTTTCATCTTGTTAGTCAAGATATCAAGTTAATTTGACAAGATCTTTTTCTCAGTGTTGATTGACATTAATTATTTTACTCTCCTTTAATTTTTCATTAATTGAATCTCTTGTCAGCTGTTTTATTATTTTGCCCAGGATCTATTGATCAGGCTGGCAAGAATGTAATTACCTGGATCCTTCCATTATCCTTCTTTTTAAATGTTGGTACCTTCTTTTTTTCCTAATCTATAGCCTCATCCACATGTTAAGAAAAGATCTGTCTCCTAGTAATAATCCCTTGCGTCACTGCTTCATACATCATGTAAGAGAGACACTGAAGAGCATGCCACTACTGGGGTAGGTGACAAAGTTACATTTGAAAAAAAATAAATGCTTTTTGAGTAAGCCATGAGAGTAATCTTTGACAAAAGTGAAAAAAAAAAAACAAACTATGTTTATTCCATGCTACCTGTTTCTGTTACATCAAGTGAGATCATGAAGAGAATTTTTATATGCATTCAAAAAGTTTCAAGATGTGTTTTACACTCAAATGTCCAATGAATCATTGTACAACACAATGAACAACTAACAGTCAACAAATTATGTGAAGAAAACCACTCAGAAACTATTAGACTGAATCATAATCCAATTAAATATTAGAGCTCCTTCAAATCACAAATACATATAAAAAGAGACAAATGCCATTTGTGCTCCATTTCCAAATTAAAAAGCAAAACAAAATATTTTAAAGAAGTTTATAATGAGCAGTTTGCTCAACACTAATCAAACTCCCCATGAGTTTGATAAACTCTCATTTATGTTATTCAGTAAACACACACTCTGAGCCAAGAAACTTGATAGAAATATGCCTCATTGATCATCTATATTCTAATTAATCATCATTGTGTGACATAATCCTATTGGCATAACATAACATCTGGTGTTATCCATCTTCTTGAGCTTCTTGAAGGTACCAGATTTCACAGAAATGGCTTGAGAAAGTTTTGGCTCCTTCTAGGATTGGAGATGAACAACTACTGGTACTGTTGTTATCTGAGTTTCTGAAATACATGAAGTATCTTAGGCTGATAATGGTATTAAGGGTATAACCTGGTATGCTGTAGAGAGAATGTTGCTTTCAGTGATATATCATTTTTCTTTCTTTACATAGAAGCCAAGGACAGTCACATTTTCGATGTGTATAAAATATTAACTGTACAATATAATACTATATGAATCAGCATACCTAAATCATGTTGCAGATGTCCTGGAAAGTTTTCAGATGTTGTTTAATGTTCAGCACATCTATTCAGCATTCTGTTGTCCAGAGTATTAGTGCAAGAGATCTAATAATCTCTGATAAAAACAGACAAAACACAGAAGTCAAACTGTTTTACTACCATTCAAAACCACAGTGCAGTTCAGATTCTTATTTCTAAATAAAACATGGTCATTCAAATTTAAAATATCAGCAATTTTATTTTATTATTTTGTTGTTATCTTTTTGATTTGCTTTTTAAAATGACATAGACAAAGAAAATGCAGGAATGATAGCCTACAGTTAACAATCTAATTATTTATCAAGTATATCTGTAAAGGTATTCAGCATAATATATACATAGTAGGCCAAGCAATTTGACTGCACAATCATTCATTTATGGAATCAGTTATGCTGGTCCATAAGTAGGCAGTATAATGGTTTATCCTCTTAATACCATGTTGTATGGGGTTTATGTGGCAAGGTTTGGGTAGCAGGGGGGCTGCAAGGGTGGCCTCTGTGAGCAGAGCCCAGCAGCTGCCCCATGTCAGATCAGAGCCAGTTCCAGCCGGCTCCAAAATGGACCCGCCGCTGGCCAGAGCGGAGCCAGTGAGCAACGCTGGTTGTGCCTCTGGGAGAGCAGATTGAAGAAAGGGAACAAACTGCTGTGCAACAGCAGCTGGGAGAGAGGAGAGAGAAACAGCCCTGCAGACACCCAGGTCAGTGCAGAAAGAGGGCAGGAGGGGCTCCAGGCACATGAGCAGAAGTTCCCCTGCGGCCCATGCAGAGGCCCATGGTGGAGCAGGCCGTCCCCCTGCAGCCCATGGGTACCACACGGAGCAGATCTCCACACCGCAGCCTGTGGAGGAGCCCCCGGTGGAGCAGGTGGATGAGGCCTGAAGGAGGCTGCGGCCCATGGGAGCCCCCGCAGGAGCAGGAGCTGCAGCCTGTGGAGAGGAGCCCACACAGGAGCAGGAGGCCTCGTGGGAGCTGTTGCCCATGGGGAGCCATGTTGGAGCAGTTTTGTCCAGAGGGATGGACCCTGTGGTACGGACCCATATTGGAGCAGTTCTCGAAGAGCTGTTGTCTGTGGGAAGCCCACGCAGGATCAGTTTCGGGAAGGACGGCATCCCATGGGAGGGACCCCACACTGGAGCAGGGGCAGAGAGTGACCGTGAAGGAGCAGCAGAGACGCAGCGTTAGGGACTGACCGTAGCCCCCATTCCCCGTTCCGCTGCACTGCTCGGGAGGAGGAGGCAGAAGACGGTGGATGGAGGGAGGTGCTTTTAGTTTGCTTGTAGTTTCTCACTTTTCTAGTCCGCTAGTGATAGGTAATAAATATTAAATATTAATCTCCCTATGCTGAGTCTGTTTTGCCCATGACGATAGTTGGTGAGTGATCTCCTGTCCTTATCTCAACCCTTGAGCTCTTTCCGTTGTATTTTCTCCCCCTTTTTCTTTGAGGGGGGGAGTGAGAGAGCAGCTATGGTGGAGTTCAGCTGCCCAGCAGGGTAAAACCACCACACATTACTTGGAATATATACCACTATATAAACAACATTGTGTGTAATTTGTTTGAGTGCTATTCACAGGTTTACTACTGTATATCTTTATCAGAGCCACAGACTCACTGTAGATTAAGATGTGTAAGAAGAGAAGCGTGAGGAGAGAAATGCAATGTAGAGACACCAGCTTTGTCTCTTTTGCCAAAATGTACTCGTGGCAGAGACATGCTATGCTGTTCTTGGCTGTATAGAGGAGAAGTGTGCATTACTTCAGGCACAGAATGAAAAATAGCAAGGCAGCTTTCTTGCTGTCTAGTCTGGACTATAAGTGCATACATATGAGCAGAGGTAAGTCAGAATTTTTCAGCTGTGGTGAATCTTGTTAAGCCACAGTGGGAGTAACAGGGGTCTACCCCAGACGGTAAAACTCCTGCCCCAAGAATTGGCAGGGGGGAAAGGAAAATCAACAGAAGTCTGTGGAGGCAGTTTTGTAGCAGCTACTCATGCTGAAGGGATGCAAGACAGAAGGAGAAAGATGATGACTGCTGTTGCTGAGATTATCTTGTCCCCCAGCTCGCTATGGTAATGTTAAGAATCTGCATGTCGTTTAAGGATTTTGGCTTTCTTTTTAGCTTGCTGTTAATTTTAGTATGTAACCAAATTATTTCTTTTCCACTCAGATTTACTTCAAGATATATGTTACCACTGCCAAGGAAATCAATGGGAACAGAACTATTATAGTTGGAGACAAGGCAGAAGCCCTTCTTTAATAAATTGCTTGAAGAAGTTTCAAGGTTTCTGAGATTGTTTCTGCATATATGTACAGCTTATTCCTCAATAGTTATTTAGATTAAGGTTTTGTGTGTATGTGATGAGGACAAGAAGGAAAACAGAGAATCGCTTTACTTTCCAGAAAACAGATCTTCCTAGTCCACACAATCAAATAATTCAGCATACTAGTAATGCTATCCATGTGCATAATGTACCTGGTTTTCCTTGAATATTTATAGTTAGACAAGATGTTCTCATCCATTTTTAGATATTAGAAAAAAATAAATCCCTCAAGGGGAAAAGAAAGAATTATGAACTCAAGTTGTGTAATTATACATAATCACTTTGACTTCTAGTTAGATATGTTGATTCACAGCAGCTCAGGACCTATCCACTAATTTTTATGCTAACTTGTCTAACTCAGAACCCAAAGACTTTTTGGTAGCCTTTCCCAGTATTTCAGAATGTTTGCATGAATTTTAATTCTTATTAAAATAAGGTATTAATAATAATAGCTAGAGCTAGCTACACTGTGGGAGGTAGCTTTGATACTTTTGATTCACGGTTCTGCTAATGCACATCAGTCACTTGAAGAAAGAAGTTACTTTTTCTTTGTCAATATTTTGCATATTCTTGACAATGAAAAGACTTTTTTTGTTGACAATGCATATCTGAGGCTTTCTGTCATCTTCAGATTGTATGCTTTGCACTCGTTGCTTACTTATTTCTCATAATTTGCTTTCAAAGCGTGTGTGTGCAAGAGGGAAATATGTATGCTTCACAGTAGTAAAACATAACTTTAGTCACCAGTGCAAAGTATGATGTTAAAAATAAAACCTTGTATACTAGCAGACTAACTTTAAGCCTTATGAACATTTTTTCTTACATTTATTCTTAATATTCCTTGTAGTCATTCCTTTCTTTCTGCTTCCCTTGTTCTTATGTTGGTTCCACATTTTCCCATCCCCCGCTACTACAATGGAACAACATTCTGTTGCTTGGACTTTCTCTTTGAAACAACACTAGATAAAAAACTAATCTTAGATTACCTAAAGAAATAATATGAATTAAATAATAGTTCATCACCAAGTATCTTCCTTTTTTTCTCTTGGTAAATAAAAAAAGATTTTAAATCTCTTATACATCTGTAATACAGGTAAATAACATGAATAACGACCTGAAAGTCATAAAATGGAGGAAACTCTGTTTCCTTAATTAACAATGCTCGAGTACCTTCTTCATATATAGGAGACTAAGCTTCAGTAACCTGCTGTCAGTGACTCAGATCCATACCTCTATGCCCAACGGCAAGGTTTGTACTTTTTTTCCTTCCTGTGTCCTGCAACTTTACTTCCACTGACAGGGAAAATGTCTGATCTATGGCAACAGATAATATGAGGCATGCTGAAACAACAGGCTCAGCCTACACCATGTTCCTGAGAGGTCAAAAAAAAAAAAAAGAGAGAGACCAGAAATAGACTGTCCTGATGTGTCCATGACCACTGTCTACTAATATCATCCAGGAGCACAAGGTGGCATGATTTGCATAGCCAAGTATAAACATGGGAATCTCAATTGTCCAAAACCAGTCCAGCAAGTTGTATTGGGTGTACATGGCAAGGTTTTGGTATAAGGCTGGTATCTGTGAGGAGAGGTCAGGGGAGCATTACTTCTGGATGTGATCCTTGAATTGGTTCACAGCTACCAAGGAAATAAACCAGTCAAGACTGGTGAATTACAAGGTGTCCGCCACCTGATTCAGGAATTAGTTTTACTTAATGATCATCTAGTTCCACATGATAATTTATATGTACATATGCACAGTTTCATTACTCTTTGCCTCTTTGGTTGCCTGTGAGCAACTGCCTGTCTTGAAAGGTATACTTTGAAAAGGCTTCAGCATCTATACAGGCAGTTCTTGTACTTGAATGAGTTATGTTACATCTGTACCTAACTTCAATAGTAAGACCTTTTGGGCTGGGATTGTCTGTTCTGTGGACTGTGTAAGGTTAAAAGTTTTCTTTTCCCTAAAAGCAATTGATTGAGAAATAAAAATAAATAGCAGAAAATGAATGAAGTAAAAACGACAAGGCACAAATCTTTTGTGGATTTCTGTGTGGCCAATTGCACTGTCAAAATAATACTTCTCAGTACCTGGAAAGAGAGTATTAAGTTGTACGCTGTCCAAGTGCCTGGTTGAAATTGAATTAATGACTAAGGCACTCAAACATCAAAATTAAAGGTGATGTCAAAATATAGATTGTTCACCTAATAAGATCATTTTCATCCCCTTCTGTTGTCAACAATGCAGCATTGAAAAATTAAAATTTTGTTTGATTGTTGCCTAGCTTTACTTAGGCTGTAAATTATGTGCCTGAAGATGTTTATTACTTACTGGATTAACTTGATTGTGAATAAGAAAAAAGTTGGTTTGTCTTTGGTGAAATAAATTAAACTTTAAAAAGATTATGGAGCTGCAAGGTGCAATGTATTGGGTATTTTGTCAAAAACTGTGAAGAAATTCATGACTATCTCTCATAAAGCACTCCAGAAGAATTAACTTGTAGCTTGTGATCGCAAATCCACATGAAAGTGGGAAATAAAAATAGCACTGACATTTCAAGCATGAGTTCTACTTCAGAGAGGAGCTGGGAAGAAGAAAAAAAAAAAAGCAAGTAGAAGTTAGGATTTGTATATATTTATTTGCAGCTGGTATGATTTTATAGTAAAAATATGACAGCTATGATTATATTTAGTTTCTATAGGATGAGAACTAGCTGTTGTCTGAGCTACTGTATAGGTAGAGTGTGTCTTTGAAAGAGGTAGAGCTTGTTAATGATGGGTTAAAAGCTGGATGACACCCCAAAGGCACTAAAAACCCATGTGAACTTTCAATTTCATGTGTACACTGCAATATTTCAATCTTAGCATTCCTGCAGAGAAAAACAAACAAAAACAAAACAAATCCAAAACAAATCTAAACAAAACCAACAAACCAGTATGTATATAATTAAAAGGAGCATGTGTTTATCTGAATTTTATCTAGAAAGAGGATAACTGAAGAATAAAAATAAATCAATAAAACATAAAAAAAACCTCTGTGACACGTAATGAAGACATTTAATGTATTTCTATTAATTTCACGTAAAACTAATTAGCTTGAATAAAATAACATGCTAAATCATTTATTGTTTTCATCTGACATTGGATTAAACTTGAATATTCTTCAGTAGATGTTTATTACTGTACAAATAAGGTGAATTTAATTTTATTATTTCTTTTTGTTGTTGTTGTTTTGTTTTTATTTGCCTCCATTATCCACATTCAAAAAACACAACCATTTGGCTTACCTAGAAGTCCCTGTCTTGAAGCCAGGTTACTGATGAATTCAAACCGTTTTTCCTTTGTTTATTGCACCACCTGCCATTCACAGTATCATGCAAGACTCAGATGGTAACTACCTCCTAGACCATCCAGTCCATCTGGAAGTGCTTCAGGGTTCTTACAACATTATTACATCTTCATACATTTTAGCTTCAATAGGATCTACCCCGAGTGAATTTTCCCATCAAGACTTCTAGGAAAGCAAACAAATTGTGCAAAGATTTCAAATAAAATAAATATATAACAATGAAAGGTTATGAATATGCTTCAAAATGAAGTCTTCATCCGGGGGCCAGAGCACAACATTAGTAGAGCTATAGCATAAAGTACAGATAAAACGATGAACAAGCCAAATAATGATTTCTAGCCTTTCTTCACCAATAATAACGAAACACATGTTTGCTGTTTCTCTTTATATTTCATATTTACTAGGTCAGACTGCTAAAAGCAGTTGAAATACTAGTGGAAAGTGAGGTTTCCATCTTAAATGTGAATTGAGAATTTATATTAGATACCTCATTTCTAGATGTTTATTAATCAAAATAGAGGATACTAAAATCTATTACTATCTGACTCTGTTAAGCTCACCAGCGTAACTGAAATTGAGTGTCAGTGATTTCAAATTTAGATCCTTTAGTCTTCTTGTAGGCACAGAAATGAAAATGTATTCTGCCTGCTTATTTCAGTGTTCAGAATGCTGACCAGCTAAAGAAGATGAAACTATTGCCTAGGTAGCTTACTAACTTGTGAACCAAGATAGCCAAGTCTCAATATCACAAATCTAAAACCATAAAATAGCTTAAAGCTATGAGATATTCAATATAATATGATTGCAGTTTTTAGTTTGGGGATTTTATTTTGGAAGGTTTTTTGTTTTGTTTTGTTTTATTTTGTTTTTCTCTTTTAGGTTTATACACTTTCATTTTTTTTCCCGTCCACAATACTGAAAGTTGGAAAAGATCTGCAAAAGTATATGGATTCAAGAGTCTCTTGTGTTTGCATTCCTCTATATACTATCATGGCCTTTAACAACAATAGGTATAAAATATAAGGAGCATTTCTAATATTCTGAGTCTCATGATAAAATGGTAAGATCTGAGTTACAGTCATGGGAATGATTTAGTGTTGGAAAAGGGGGAAAAAAGGAAAACAGTAGCTCTTAGATATCAAAAATACTCCTCTTTTTGAAAGGAGGTTAAGTGAACATAGAGCTATGCTGAGCAGCACAGCCTGATGCAGGAGCACTGAGTTAACTCTGATCAATCCAGCTCTAGAACAAGGAGTAATATATTTGTGTTAGTGTGGTGCCAAAGACAAACTAATTATCCCTGCTGAAAGGAAAGATTTATTAGCTCAAGCAGAGCAATGTAGCTGTGATTACACTGTTTTAAGGACATGAGAATCTAACAATGCCTGTATTTGGCCATAGCAAAAGCACAGCTTGCTCAGTACCCCATCTCCAGCGGAGGCTGGCAGTGGATTTTCAGAGAAGATATAAGAATAGGAAAACATGTAGTGTTCCTAGAATACGCTCCTAGACACCAGCTACCTGTGGCTCATGAGTTTTCTGAGCTGTGGGTTGTATCTTCATGTTTCAAATCCCAAGCTGTACCTAGCCATGAGCACAGTGAAACACCCAGCAATAAGCTGAAGATCTCACCAAAACAAGTGCATGACACATATATGTATCCAATGTCTTAACTATACTCGAACAGGAAACACCAAGCCTATTTAAAATGCTTACGAACTTCACAAATTATAATAGCTAAATTTTGCTAAATGTAAACAGTGTTCAAAAATGATCCGTAATTAAAATGTCCATGTAAAACGTGGTTTGACTTTACAAGAACGTGTTTAGATTAATAGGCTATATTGAAAAAGCTTGCTCATGTTTCTAATTGTATAATGTATATTAATCAGAGGTGACTGTTTTCTGAATTACCTCAAGCACAATTCCATGCAAATTAGTGCAATTAGAGTGAATTAATCAGCTTGTTGTCCCCCCGTGGTTTTTTTTTGTTTTTTTTTTTGTTTTTGTTTTTGTTTTTTTTTTTTGTTTTGTTTTGTTTTGTTTTGTTTTGTTGTTTTTTTGTTTTTTTGTTTTGAGAGAGAGGATATTAATTTAATGGAGAGATTATAGACAAAGTTAGACACTAACCTCCTTTCTTGGAATCAAAAAAGATTAGTGGCATTATCATGAACTTTTCTGACACTGAAATGAAAGCATGGATCTAGCTGTCTTTGACCTCTGTGACATCTTGAGTAGCAAACAGGCAGAAACCCTAACAGCAGAGGATGACAAAGCAAATCAGCTTTAAGTTTATATAAGAACCAATAGGATAGCTACCCACTTATGTTATCTCAAGGACAGAGTCCTCATCATCCTATAGATAAGCTGGCCAAGCTATTTAGCAAAGTACATCTACGAGAGATATAGTTACAAAATATACCTATACTAATAAATAAAGTAGATTCAAAGAATGGGCTCAAACACTGACCTATAGTTGTTAAGACTGTCCAATACTTTGATTGCATCTTATTTATGGCCAGTAGCATCTAGCAAGCAGTATTTGCAAATGGTGTGAGTAGAAGCATATACTAAAAATCGTTCATAATATGCAATTTGGATATGGTTATTGCATTCTGAGGGAAGGAGGGCTGATTAAAGAGTATGGATGTGAATTGTTCTATGCTTTTGGCCTCTGGACTAAAAAAAGGGGCCTAACCTGTTGCAGAAAGTTCTGGGATTTTTGCTTGCTTGCTTTTTGTTTGTTTGTTTGTTTGTTTTCTGCAAAATTGTCGTACCACTTGTTCAAATTATCCAAGCTAATTTGATCCAACTTCCCCTCTGTCAGCACAACTGTGCCTACAAAAGGTCTTTCTGGCACAAAAGTCAACTGGTGATGTGACTTTGTTATGCTCTGAAATGAAAAGCTTTGTTAGCAGAACTTTTCAATATAGATGTAGCAATTAGTGTTCTGATTATGTTCAAGCAGCTTCCAAAATACAGAGTACAGTGAGCACTTCTAAAGAGTTTGCAGACTAGTTAAAAGGGCTATTATGATATTGTTGTACACAGCAATTAAACTACCAAAAACTGACACTGTCCTTCTCTAGATACACAACTGCAAAGTGTTGTAGTTTATTGTGTGCTCATACAAAGTCAACAACTGTAGAATTATAATTAAATTTGGCAACCTGGAAATTCTGGAGAATCAAAAATCTCCGGAAAAAGGATTGTTTGTACTCAGTGGAATTTTATTGCAGGACAATCTCTGGTACTGGAAAATGTCAAGATCATTATGAAGTGCTGTTCCCTGCTCTTTTTTTTGGATAGGACAAATCCAGAACAAAATGTGACCATTTCAGATGCTATGCTGTCTCTGTCAGAGGCAGGTATCTCTTTTATTTTTATTTTTTAGGAAGGCAAAACAAAACTCCATGAATATGTAGCTGAGAATATAACTGATGGACTGATCACTTCTGCCCAAGCATCCTATTCCTGATTAAACTCTGTAAAAGTTTTTTTCACAGAGTTTAAATCTTTTTTATTGGCTAAAGTCTGAACTCAGTCACATTGTCATAAATCTCGAAAAAAAAATACGCAAAGTTGTTGGGAAATGGTAAAATTGAGGCTATATTTTTAAGAAAATTGATTCTTTCTAGTAATTGGTTGTATGAGGCACAAAATGTAAAAACATGTCATTTTAGACCACTTGAAAGAGGAATGCCTTTATTTTGCTAGAGATTTGTACAGATTCCAGTTTTGCAATACAGTTCCTATGAAAAAAGTTCACATATATCTGTGTGGATAAACTCAGGTGAGCATCTGAATCAGTGATTATATGATCCATGGCTCATCTCTCTTCTGACAAAATTGTTGCCTCCTGAACAGACTGCAGATTACCTATTTGAGTTTGTCTGGCAAGTCCTAAATCATTTAGCAGCTTGCTAAGACATCAGGGGTGCTGAGACGCACACAGATTTAAGTGTCAAACAGACATATCTAACCACATATTTCCAGTCTTACTGTCTGCGTGAGCAGCATGAGCAGTCTTGAGGAGGTCACCGTGGTGGGTCTCAAGGTGCAGTGTAGAGATATGGGTTGATGATCTCTATAACGGTTGCTCTGCTCTGCTCTACCAGAGATAAGCTATCATTATTCTAAATTAACTCTCAGATGAAGATAAAGAGATTCAGAGATTTCCAGGGTGCAGTGTGAGTCGTAGATATGCTTAAAAAAGGACCATACCATCAAAACTACAGGATGAAGGCTGCTGTGTGAGTTTGACCAAAGAAGGAAAGAGAGCAGTGGCAGCTGAATTATGTTAGGACAGACATGGTCTAACATAATTTCTGAACAATCAGACAGAAAATTAATCTTGTACTCTCTTATTCCTGGTCATGGACATTTATCTAATGCAGTTAAGAATTTAATCCCATTTATACAGTACTCCTGTACCAGACCAAGCTATTTAAACTATTTTAGCACACTTTTCCCATGTATTATAGTCATACAAAAGATTTTTGACTTTCTAATATAGTATAGAAAAGAGATCTGTAATTTGCTCAAAAGAAGTCTACCAGAGAGGTGAACTGAACCTGTTTTTTCCATATCCAGTATAGGTTCTTTCAGTATGGCCATGGATATTTCCAAAGAAATTACACAACTGAAGTACAACTTCTTTTCGCAAGACACAGATTCCTCCTATATTTCCTGGCTTCTTTGAAAGGGTTTTATCAGTGCACAGGAGGAGATTTTTTCCAGTATTTTCTATATAAACTATGACAAGTGCTAATAAGCTTGTCTATTCACAACATTTTAGATTACTTGGAAGTAGATTTTCTTTAGAGAATACACCAAAACGACACTTTGCTGGGAAAGTGATTTGTACTACCAGATGGTGGGGTGGTTTTTGCTGCTTTCCCCCTTCCTTTCAGACTCTGTATTGAGCATGACAGGTATTTCAAGGCCAAAACCCCAAAGGTTTCACAAGCCTACAGGAAATAGTAGCATGAAATAGAATTAAGTAGGAACCAGATCAAACTCGACCCAAATCTGCTGTCACTGGCCTAACTCTCCTTGACTTCTGCAGGGCCCTGGTCTGGAAGGTGGCCAGTGAAACCTCAGCAGTATCAATAAGTTCCTGTATCAAGCCAGGCTAGTTTTCTGTGAACATCTTTTGGAGTTTTCAGAGCAGATTTGGGAAGGTGTTGCTTCCCCATTAACTTCTGGGCTGAAATCCACAGTATAATAAACACGGGAGTAATTTCCTCCCTCCTCATGCTTCTGCTGCATTTGGCCTAATACCCTCCATGGGAATTGCACCTGCTTAGAACAGATTTCAATCTGGCCATGGTCTTGCTGTGAGTTTTGTACCATCTGCATCTGTATGGACTCCTATTAACATCAACATGGCTATATCAAGGCTGCCTGCAGCCATAGGGCTGAAATGCCTTTCTGAGCCCTGGGGAACACCACTGTAATTAAGAGGTTATGTCAGGGACAGATTTGCTTGCCTCCTCTTCCTTCTCCCCCCAAAAGCACTGAATAATGATGTCAGAAAAAGGCTGGTTTCCATCTAGCTATTATATATTTGTGTTTTCTGCCAGTCTTATACAGTATTTCCTTTCCATATTTAAAGATTTGATCTGTTTCATTTTCTAAATCTCTCCTTGTGTACAGTGCATAACAATAAATAAGCTCTTTGGTTTTGCTTAATCTGAATTGGATCTGTCACATTTGGAGAACCACAGTTAACTGTGTTTTTGAAGAGCATATTTTTATCTTTGGAGATGGATAAAGCAATGGAAAAATGGGTGAGAACTGTGAATGGCAAAGTGCCTGGTCTGATTAAGACAGACCAACTGCATAGAAATTGCCCTGGCAAAGCACAGCCAAGAGGTTTACAATTCAGTGAAGCTAGGGACTGTAAAAGCTGTTATCACTCTATAATGCAGTGGGAAGCAATCACTCTTTGTCAACACAGAAACACTTATTTAAGCCACCAGAATATTCAAAGGCAGGAGCCTCTTTTCTCTTTTTTCCTTTAAAGAAGAAATATTTTTTAATAATATTAAAATGATAATTCTTTAATTGTCATCATCATCTTGACAGATAGTGTATTTCAAGTGGTAATAAGGTGATAGAAAATACAAGAAGAATGAGGAGACATACAACAGAAGAATAAAATGAAAACAAACAAACAAACAAACAAAAAAACTGATCAGATGTGTATGAAAGATGCTATAGAAACAGGGTGTGCACAGTTCTTTGATAGCAAGTGTTTCCTCTGAATGGTTTTCATTTCTCTTCTGTGCATGTCTGCCTCTCTGGGCAACCTGTTCCAGTGCTCTGTCACCCTCACAGGAAAGAAATGTTTTCTCATATTCAGCCAGAACTTCCTGTGTTTCAGTTTGTGCCCGTTGCCTCTTGTCCTGTCTCTGGGCACCACTGAAAAGAGTCCGGTCCCATCCTCTTGACCCCCTCCCTTCAGATATTTGCACACATTAATGAGATCCCCTCTCAGCCTTCTCTTCTCCAAGCTAAACAGGCCCAGCTCTCTCAGCCTCTCCTTGTATGAGAGATGCTTCAGTCCCCTCATCATCTTCATCACCCTCCGCTGGACCCACTCCAGGAGCTCCATGTCCCTCTTGTACTGGGGAGCCCAGAACTGGACACAACACTCCAGGTGTGGCCTCACCAGGGCTGAGCAGAGGGGGAGGATCCCCTCCCTCAGCGGGCTGGTAACACTCCTCCTAATGCACCCCAGGGTGCCATTGGCCTTCTTGGCCACAAGGACACACTGCTGGCTCATGCTTAACCTGCTGTCCACCAGGTCTCACAGGTCCTTCGCAGGGCTGCTTTCCAACAGGTCAGCTCCCAACCAGTACTGGTACATGGAGTCATTCTGCCCTAGGTGTAGGACTCTGCATTTGCCTTTGTTGAACTTCATGAGATTCACCATCGCCCAATGCTCCAGCTTGTCCAGGTCCCTCTGAATGGCAGCACAGCCCTCTGGTGTATCAGCCACTCCTCCCAGTTTTGCATCATCTGCAAACTTGCTGAGGGTGCACTCTATTCCCTTGTCAATATTAATAGTAATAATAATTTTCAGTCTTTTTGGTCTTAAAAATGCTGTGGGCATATTGGTTGATATTTTTCAAAATGACCACATGAGATAACAGAAAATTGTCCTTGTGGTAGGGTGGTATGGTAAGGTAGAGGTACAGGTGTCTGAGAGGGCAAACGACTCCCAGTGAGTCAGTGGCAGAGCGAAGATAAAATCTTCAAATTCCTAACTTCCATGGTTTCATGAAACCATACTGCTTCAGCAAGTTATTTTTAGCATTCAAACTGAACTACAAAGGAAACATTTTAGGCACAAAACAGTAATTTAACTGAGCGAACTAACGGGTTGCCTACATTCAAGAGAGATTGCACCCTATACAGAGCAGATAATGGGGAGGTCATGTTAATTTGCCAATTAGAGCTAATGATTTCACTATGTGTAAAAAGAGAAATTAGAGACCTAATGGGATAAAAAAAAATCAATAGATATTGTGAAGAAAAAAGTTTGTGAAGAAGCAGGCTTAGCTTTTCTTCCACCAATTTTAGAGAGCAATTTGCCCGCTTGACCCTCTGTGAAGCCTTGTCGTCCAAGGCCTGAGTATGCACACTGCCTATGCAAACTTTTCTAAAAAGGTGTGTATGGTTAGGTGTTATTATCTCATTGATGAAAGACCACTATTTATTTTATTTCAAGTTCCTAGGTTTTGCAAATGGGGCTGATCAGATTTATAACTGCTCATTTATCATTTGACAAATTATTTCCTAGTCTACTTTAGAAAGACAAATACTCAGTAATCATGGCAAAAGCCTGCCAAGCAGCGAATGGAAGAATTGCTCTGAATTTTAGGGGGTCTGTCTTATTAGATCAATCAAAAAATTAAAACCATGTGTAAAAAAAATATAAAGTTTTTTTCAATCTTTAACACATGTATGGGAACTCCTGAAAGAAGGACCAAACTGCATGCTGTGGTTGAGTTCAAGGCTATGTTTGCAGATCTGAGTACATGAAGCCAATTGCATCACTGCTTCCTGCATCACACAACCCTTCTCCTCCATTGTTTGCCTGCCTGACATCCCAATTGGCTTTAAGCAAGTAGAGTCAGTCAGGGAACCACAAAAAGGAAGTGTGAATACAAGGAATTAAAGTTAGATGTGTTCAACGAGTATCTGTATTGACTGTGGACCCGAATGTGGAAAGATAAATATATTAATGCTGTGAACGTGCATAATACCATCTATTTATATGCTCCCAGCATTTGACGTGGATGCAGTCAGTGCTATTCCATAGGAAAAAACAAACAAACAAACAAACAAAAAAAAAAAAACAATAAAAGCTTAGAGATCTGAACTAGGTACACTATTTTCTCTATTGAATTTACAAAGCGTCCCAGACCAGAGAAATGGTTTTATGGCCATGTTGCGAGTGAGATTAGAAACCCATCTGTTGTAAACTAACCCCATCCCTTATACTCCAATAATAACTAATTTTCAGGATCCAGTTCCAGCTTTCCCTCATGAGGTACAGTGTTTCTTACTGGTACACAAGTAGGGTGGAGTGGTATGAAAGAGCATCTAGTAAGTGAGGATGTTGGAGACTATCCTTTCAACACCTCCAGGTGCATAGACAAGTTTAAAGTGATTGTGGAATCACAGTTTTGGACTCCCCATATTTATTGTAAATATGTATCACATTGTTTCTAGGACCACTGTCATGAAGTGGGCATCATATTTAGTGGTATCTGTACAAAAACATAGGATGTGTAGATGTTCCCCACCTCCAAAAGCTTGCAGTGCAAACTGGGGAAAACCTTTAGCAAAGAACAGAGAAATCTAAATACTACTAAGGTAAACACTAAGTGATAATATTTGAAAAGATTCAGTTTGAAAAGAAAAATGACAATGTTGTTTCACAAAATTAACAACCTACAAGGCTGGGTGCATCCTTTTACTGAAAAGTTGGCTTTCAGAAAATTAAAAATATCTAGCAAAATCACTAGCTAATTTCGTTTGCATTTTGAAAATGTTTTTAATAAAGTTGGCTTTAAAAACAGCAGAAAAATAAAGCATCTGTGAAAAGTGAGAGATTTCTGTGAAAGATTTTGTTGTATAAAAAGAGGAGTAATTTCCTACACATTTTAACCAATCAATGAACAAAACTGAGCAGTAAATAACCATATGATAACAAATTTAACTGAATGAAGTGAGCACTAATAAATCAATATTTTATCAAGAAACAAGAAGAAAATGCTTAGTTTATGTTTCAGATGAACTAAGATATAATATTGAATTCTGTCTACAAACTCTTCTACTGGTGACCCCTTGCAGGTCATTTTTTTGGGCTCACAACACTACTTCTGCAACTGAACTTCTGTCAAAATTGTTAACATATTTAGAGATGTCACAGCAGCGCTTCCTGTTGTGCAGCTTTGCTTAGGAAAGTACTGAAACAGAAGCAATGTTTAGATCCTGATTTAGAAGGTCCTGATCTTTGGGATGTGGTGGAGGCTGGAGGGAGGGATTGGGAGAGGCATAGGCATAACTATTCAGACTTCTATCCCTCTAATCCATCATCCTGTTTCCAATGGTACTAAAACCCAGAGTCTTCTGAAAGATGTGTAAGAAATGTGTAAGACTGCCAGAGAAGGAGTAAGACATTGATTGGGATTGTCTTACCTTAGCAATTCTCAGTAGTGGACTCCTGCTATGAAACAAAATGTATAATTGCATTCAGCAAGTGTTTTATTGTTGTTGTTTTGGTTTTTAAACTCAGTGCAGCAACATCTGCTGTGACTTCAGACAGTCTCATAGAATGTCAGAAGCGACCAAACCTCACAAGATGGAGTTTGATTATTGAAAATGTTATTATTCCCTAAGAAATATAAAGAAGTGTTGGCACAAGCAATAAAATAACTGCAGAGCTATCAGGTTTTTTACTCTTATGGTCAGCTTGAAAAACTATTTTAATAATCTCTCTGTAGCTATTTAACTACAGACACGGAATATAAAAGTAGCATTAATGGCGTTAAACTTTTTCTTAATCTCAAGAAAAAAGGGAATGATTATGGCCTACATTATGTTAAAACATTTTATATCAATATGAATTTAAGGATCTCTTCTGTGTTGCTTAGCAATGCAGTGCAGGACTTCCAGTCTTATAAACTATATCTATCTATGTATTTTTTTTCCCCACTTATAAAGATCTATATAATAGCATGATTGTCAGAAAGCTGGCATGACAGATTTTGAGAAGAGAGGTTATAAATGAATTAACAGAAACAAATGGCAGAGGAAGAGGAGGAAAGGGAAGGGAAAAGCATGAAGGTATCTCAGGAAAGAACTAAGCAATGAGTTATTGAATTTCTGTTTTCTAGAAGCCTTAGGCCTCTGCTGTCCAGCAAGTGCCTTTGAGAAATATTGGTCTGGATTGTCGCTAATCCACCTTCCTTCTACCATTAGCTTTAATGCCTCCCTTAAGAAATACTAGATGAAGAAGAGGTATGGTTCATATTAGAGTTTATAAACATAAAATTACCTTTCCATGACCAGACCCAGTTTACCTTGCCAAGTTTGTATGATGTCCACAAGAAGTGCCCATTGCCTGACTGAAATATGGATTTTATATCCAAATAAATTACATCAATAGCTATTCATAAAAACGAAGCACATTTTTATTATTGATCTGTTTCTCGGAGGGACCACAAAAATGGTGCTGCATACTATTTGTTTCTGTTGTTTGCTCAGTGATATAAAATGTCATTTCTGCTTCTTTAGTTTTTTTTAAACTTGCAGAGCTTTAAACCATGTGAACTGTAAGTAATATTTCATTTTGATGTAATGTGTAGGACTGCAAAAGTAAAAAACTCTAACGTTCTTTTTTCCTCCAACTTGACAAATTTTATGTAGAAAACATGTTTTGAAGAGAAGGGCTAGACCAGGTAGGAATTCCTAAAAAATTATTTAGCAGTTCACCATTATTATGGTGCTGTGTTCTCAGACATTTCAGTGATGCTATGGTGAAATACAACATCCAGAAGATGACTGATGAGTTTCTAGTGGTGGGGAACTCAAATGATGTATTAGAAGGTTCTAAGCATGCTGCTGTTTCCTGGCAGCTAAAAATGAGGAAAAGTATGCAAATGGGGGAAATAATCTGTTGTCGGAAATAGAGAATTACTCCTGAATGGTTCCTTTATAAAGAATACCATTAACAACACTGATTGATAGCTGGCTGCCATAAAATATTTCATCTGAAATCCCAGAAACTGTGCATGGCTGCAATATTGTGTGCAGGAGTGGCTTCTTCAAACATATTTTGGATAGGGGAGACGAGGGATTCCTTCTGTGCTTGTGCGCCAACACTGAGAGGAAGGTTTCTGTTTCCAAGTGATTATTCCTACTACTGGTCTAGAATATTTATGATGGTTTCTATACCTGACATGACTCAAGCTCCCTTGTGTAACCCTTGCACTATGATCTTCACAAAGAAATCTGTTTACAGAATCAAGAGCTTAGTTCTGTGAAGCACATCCTGCTATTATTGCCAAGCACACTCAGCTTTTATTATTTCAGTGGCAAAATATAACACTCAGTATTTGGATGAACCTCTCTGTGCTTGGAAAGGCTGAGTGGTGATTCAGTTTTGCTGTAACAATATACTTGCACTTTAAAGAACTCAAAATGTGTTACAGTTTAATTGGAGACACTGATTCAACGTGCACTGAAATTAATGAGTGACTTTGCACTGACTTCACTGGCCATTGGATCAGTCCTTTTGAGTTAGGATTGGTGAGTCCAAAACATTTTCCTGTAATCACTTGGAAATATTACTGATTTGACAGATCTCCAGGGAAGGAAGCACAGTGGGCAATCAGCACAGTTTCACATGAAACCTGGATTACAGAAAACAGTGCTGCTTTCCTTTGATTATTGAATTTGCAGTTCCACCATGTGTGTTTATTTGTGTCTGTGTAGCAAATCAGTTGTTGATAAAATAACTACTAAAGCTAGAGGAATGAGAATAAATGCACATAAGATGCTTAGAAAGCACTGTGGGCTAAGAATAAAGTCTCAGATGAAAGATAAGTATTTATCATATCAAAAAAAAACAGATGGAACAAGAGAGAATGCATGCAAATTCCTTTATGAAAATCACATATTTGTTGAAATATACTTCATAGCACCACATACCCCAAATATGAACAGTTTTCCTAAAAGTTAACATGAAAATTAGGGTGAATAACAAGACACTAAATCTCTAATTCTCAATACTAATTGACGTTAATGTTAATAAACATATAAGTATTACAGAGTGATAAGAAAGGTATAGTGACGGAGGATCTCATGTAGTTAACTGTATTATTTTGAGAAAGACCCCTGGTCATCACCAAAGCCAGTTCACAGAGGATTTCCATTCAATGGATATTGGTTGAAAGAGGATAATAACATCATGGATGTTAAATCCATGATGAGCTGGACAGAAAATAATATGACATAATTGTAAAGCGTTATACAGATCAAACGGCCCAGCCTCTTCTGAGCTACAACACACACTCCTAGTCACACTTCCAAAAAAGAAGACAAGAGAGTTAGAAGGCACCCATCACCTGGTGATGAAAATGATTATGGTCATAGAAACGCTCTCATGAAATGGAAGAATAAAACTGACCTCAGTTATCTTCAAGAGTAGTTTAGGAATTGTGGATGTAATCAAAATGTTTATGAGTGGAAAGTGGTGATTGACCTCCCAGTTCCATAACACAACAGCAAAGAGACAACCAGTGAATGGCAGCAAGTTTGGGGTTGATGAAAAGAAGGAACATTTCACACAATTCACCATTAAATGGTAAAATTAATTGCCTATGCTGCAGTGAAAGAAAATACTTAGATTCAGGAGGGAGTTACATTTCTATATAGTTAGCAAGAATATTTAGGATTAAACAACTCATCCTAAGCAAAAAAATATTTCAGGAGGAGAATAATAATCACGTTTGGTGTGATGAATCAGTTTTTCTTTTGCTATTAGAGAGCACACTGAGTCCAGCAGAGGCAGAGAGGTTATTATACCCTTCACTGCTCTGGGGGCTTCGTGAAACATCTGGTGTTACATGTGATGTAGTTTACTGGACTGCATGGTTCTTGGTACAGACCTGGTTAGATGATGCTCAGGCTCCAAGAAAGATGAAATAAAGATGAAGTCCTGAAACCAGGTGCTTCAGAGTAGTCCAGAAAGGGGAGAGCTGACCTGATTTAGGGCCATGGGCAAGAAAATTCCCAGCACACTATCTATCTATCTATCTATTTATTTATTTTATGTGTTTATTGCCTCATTGGCATAGTGGGAAGGATTTGAATCTTTCAGATTGTAATCAGTCAGACAGGTTGTGGAGTCTTCCACCTTTAATGACGTCAGTGACTGTAGCCCATCACTTGCATTCATTTGACGCTTTGCTGTCCAGGTGCCAGGTGCCTCCTATGAATCCATTCCATACTGCACTCTTCTTTTGAAACAGCCCATGGTTTCATTGTCAAAATTACCTGACAATGAGATACTGTCAGAGAATAACTCCATTTGGAGAAGATCTTAATGCAAATATTTCATATGAATGAGGGGGAAGAGAAGTAAAAGAAAAATATTTGGAGGTCTTTCAAAGCAGTATATAAACCAAGATTTCACTCTTCGAATATACCCTTTATCTTTATTTTTTCTTCTCGGTAGTAGTGGTAATGATGGGATATTGGTGCAGCTGATGACTTTTGCTGTTTAAAATACTGAAAAAAAATATTGCATATGCCCCATCATGATTCCTTACACATTTATATCCGCCAAAGGCTACACATAGATCTCAGGTCCTGGTTTACAGCCTTTTTGTGCTAAGCCTGATCTATTACGTACTGGTATGGTATGTTAAGGAACTAGGAATAGCAGAGAGCTTATGTAAAAAGAAAAGCAAATAGCAAATTAAATAGCATGGTGGATGAACCCTTCTCTTACTGCCAACAGTTTTAAACAGTTTGTGCCATCCTATAGACTCGTAGTTGTTAGGTACTTGCAGTCTTCTATTTTTTCTTGTATATTGAACTTTTACTCATTTTAACATCATGTTTTGCCTGATTTGCATGAATATATGCTGAATATAGTGAAGATTTCCTCTCAAGAGGAGTCTACAAACAGTTCAATTTCTTAGTGACGCTGTTTTTTTTTTTCTTATTGTGTTGAACTGCCACCTTTGGAAAGAACAGAGAAAAAAAAAAAAAAACAGGAACTAAGTATTTTGTTTTTCAAAACTCTTTTTTGTTCATCATATTTCATTGATATTGTTTCAGTATTTATTTTTAATAAAATGTAGTTGAAGTAAAATTATTTACTGAACTTTCAGGTTAAGCAAATGACTGCTTTTTGATAAAGACAGAAAAGTAGTAATCACAATTACTAACATCCAATAAAATTAATTTTGTAATCTTTAGAAATTGACAATATTTTCCAGTAGTATAAAAATGTCAGCCACCTTACACACTTCAGCAGGAAAAATACATCCTGTAGAAAAATACTGATTTCAATAGGAATCTTTTTGCCAGGAAGCATACAGTTCCAACAAACAATGTACTTCTAAATTCATCAGGAAACTTTTTTTATTTTATTTTTTCTTTTCTCATGGTATTTTGCAATATATACCCAGAAAGAAAGAAGAATTATGACCCATATCAACATTATGTAATAGTCATAAGTGTCTGTTTATATTTGAGAAGAAATCAATGTGCTTAATACAATCACCAGAATTAGCTACGAGTACAGGTGCACCTGTCTTGTGTTTGCTCTTATACTTCTCCTTACTTTTGAGAGATGAAGCTCTCCAGTTTTATCATGACCCCACATTAATTAATAAATCTCGCCGGAAAGAATGAGATCCCAGGATGAAACCTAGCCCTGCAATAATGTGTTAATACAGCTCATAGGTAGGGCTGATTTGAGTCTGTTCAAGAGAGGGAGGACTTGTAAACATTCACACCCATCTATTTAAACATATTTTTTTAAAACAAATGTTGAGAAAGAAAAAAAAAAATGAAGAAGAGATTATCAGGAAAATCCAGCTGTAAGAGTAACCCATGGAAAAGTCTTTTGAGGGCTTGGTCCTGCTGTCAAAGTACAGCACATGACTTGAGGCACCTTAACTGTCTGTGTGTTTTTAGCTTGTAGCTAATCTGAGATAACTGGACTAAAGTTAAATTGAATTAGCTTGTGATAGTTTCTGACTAATAGGACACACATGGGCCAGTCACTACGGCTCACCTAGCCTGGAAACTGGTTAAGCTGAGATAATTTGCTCATCTTTGTGCTCCCTGGGAAGAAAGTGTCAACCTTGGTGACACTTCAAACTAAATGAGACTTAAATGTATCCTATGAGCAATCCTGCGCTTTTGGATTAATGGACTGGATGATTCAATTTGACTTTTCAGTTTCTTAGGACTGTTATGATTTTCTGAGAATAGCTTCCCTTTAACCACCTTCCTAAATCAATGTGAGAGTACAGTCCTAGAAAATATCTCAGAAGGGTTTTCCAACCTACACTACACTCAAGCAATTTGAGCATGAGCCTTTTCTGTTATAATAGCCAACTACTGTGGCATCCAAGGGTATTGCATGCCTCACTGGCAGATCTGATAAACAGACAAAGGGTTACTCAAAAGAAAAGAGACAGGTTGGAAGCCAGAGGTTTTTGTGTATTATTTAGCAATACAGCTTACATCTGTGTTCAACCTGTGTTGAACCACTTATTGTGATCAGAAGTGCTGATATGCATACTTATTTAGGACCTGTATCCCTTTTTAAGAAAAGAAAGTGCTTATCACTGGAAAAAAACTCAGAAGCCTGCCAGGGATCCTATGGCTCCTGGATTTACTAGTTTTCTGTGACATGCACATGGACAGTCTTTGATAGGAATTTTTCTGAGAAGTCTCTTAAAGGCAGGAAGAGTGCATAGGAGACTGTTACTGTCACCCACTAGAACATCAGAGCAGAAACATTTCCTGGCTCAAAAGATAAAATTGCGTCAGAAAATCATGTTGTATGGCTATCACATTTCCAAACTTCAATTTAAAAATAAGTTAGACTTTTTCTTTCCACTGTTCTGATTCAATGTTTCTAGAAATTCCTTCTTCTAATGATTGGATGTCATTTTTTTCAGTTATAATTTCTACTTTATTCATTACTTTTATTCTTTTCCCAGCACTGTAGTTTGGTATTCCAAAGGACAACTTCGTGGCATGCATCTGAAGATATATGTGTTTTTAAACATCCTATTTGTTAGGGTATTACATCAGTATGGGAGTAAGAGACCCAGAGGGTTCGCTTTGATACTGAGGAGACAATATAAATGTTAAGGACTGTCTACAAAATTATTTTCTATCATCTTGTTTTTCTTCTTATCACTTTAGAGTCACAGACCCCGAAATAATGAGATGTTTTTAAATGCCTTTGAAAGTGTTTTGACCAGAGCTGTTCAAATTTAGATCTATGTAAAAGAATATCATAACGTAAGAAAAACTCAGTGACAAAAAGAACCTGAACTTCACTCATCTCATCTTACTTTTTCAAGTGTATGTCCTGGTTCAGATCATTTTCACACAACTTCTGGTCTCTGACCTCAATACAGAGCTTCCTTAAAAATTAGGCAATATAAGGGAAAGCATTAATATTTTCCTGTACCCTTCCCAGACATCATTTTTTGATTGTACATGGCTGAGGTCGTTATCCCCAGCTTTCGGTTTCCCTGGGAATGCTACTATATTAACAGGCAAGCTTAGATCCTGCAAGATAGTTTTTATTTTCCTCTGAGTCCCTTCTTATGTAATACATTATTACATGGGGAGCATGTGTGGGAATTATCATCCTGTGTGTTTTGCTACAAAAGAATTTATGCCATGGCTCAAAGTTCTACCAGGGAAAAACAAAACAAAACAAAACGAAAAAACTATTTTTATATTGCATACAACTTATCAAGAAGAAACTCCTGAGTAAGACTTTCATAGCCCTGTCCTGGCAATTTGCCACTAATCTGTGCTAGCATTGCAGTCCTGTGCCAGAAATATCCCCCATTCTGCCTTTTTTTTCTTTCTTATCCTATCCATATCAAAAA
>VXAA01001968.1:47803-93022 GCA_013399115.1 Anseranas semipalmata
AAAAAAAAAAAAAAAAAACTGTGATGCACTGCAGTGGAAAAAAGTTTTCACTTTAATTATTTGTAAGAAATTCACAGCATCATGTGTTAGCTCATTTTTGAACTTCTTTTAATATGATGTAAAATAGAGATGAGGATATTATAGGTGCATATGCTAGTGGTGTCTCTGTGGGCAGGAGGGGATTGAGAGGGGTTAGCTGAATCTTTGTCACTGGAAATAATTGCTTCATTTACTTGAGTGAGTCACAATGAGCTCAGGTGATGTGCTTCTCCATCTGATTCTGTTAATTTATTGAACTAGTGCCACTTGACAGTTAAATAAATAAGAGCTTTATTCAGTCAATGAAAGAAACTCAAGGATATCAGAGTCTGAAAGTGCTGGTGGAAGTTGCAGCTTCTACTGCTTCAGTCATGCAAAGACAGATTTGACAGACAAGGATTATCTTCTGGATATGTGAGCTCAATCTTCAGTGCTATGTCAGATCTGCTACACAACTTCAGGCACTATGTAGCTGCTCTGGGCCTTCAAACCTCAGATGTAAAAAGGCAATTATAAAGATGATGACTGGTTTTTCATCTCAATGTATTTATCTGATTTAGTTTCTGAGATAAAGAATTTCCTGCTTTTCTTATATAAGTAGACTAGCATAGACATACGTACAACACCTTGCTCAAGGAGACATGTATTTTTGTCAGTACTTGCAGATAGCTTTTATTTAATTATAAGTAAGGTATCCCTTGTACATTATGAAAGCCCTATGGGTCTTTAGTAATACCACTATTTCAGGGACTCATGAATACTAATAGATCTTCTGGGACCTTGTCTGCTTAAAGCTTCTCCTGGTTTCAACTACTCTCAGTCTACCATGTTTTGTCTTCAGTATCATATTCTCAATGTTATACAATTCTTGGAGACTGGAGCTAATATTGCAAAATGTTCTTGGATCTGTAAAATACTGATGGAAATGCTGTGCCTCTTTAAATTGTATTTTTTTTTTCTCAGTTAGAATTGTTATGTACACCTTTAGTTCATTTATTGCTTTCAAAAATTTTAGAACAAGAATTCCTTCTCTGCTTTCCAAAATTTTCATTTGTCACCTTATTTTGGTGAAACCAAACAGAATTTTTCTTAGCAAAAATGTCCAAACAAATGTGAGTGGGTTGCCAAGCTGCAGCTCTCAAGAAGAAGGCAAAGCTGTTACAGAGCTGTCATGATTGCCAGAAGCTCTAAATGGTCCAGTAGAGAACAGATTAGTGACCCATATTGCTTCAGATGATGAAATAAATTAAGTAATGTGGTTAGTATCTATATCTTTCTTACTGGCTCATCTACATAGGTAAGCATAGAGAAAGCCAGTGTATTTGGCCTGTCTCTGAGCTACTAAGATGTAGCTCAGCTTTGGCATAGAAGTATATTGGTGTGGTGCTGTATCCAGACCAATATGAGCTTCAGGTCTTTGCTGTTATTTGACTACTCTTCTGGAACTGGTTTGCAGTAGAGTTGCTCCTATCATGGTCCTGTCCATGCCCATCCATACAGGATATGGCCTTACCCAGTAGTTTGCGTGCATCAGTAAAAACATTGCTGGGCAGACCTGATTTTCTTTGCAGAGAAGAAAACATGCTAATGCTTATCTGAAAGAAAGTCAGAAGATAAAAGTGTGCTAGCTCCTCTAAAGGATTCATCACATATTAAAAAGGCAAATGAGGAATATACAGAGCTAGTAAATACTAGTCTAATGGTAGATTCTCAGATGGATTCAATACTGACATAGCTATAGGGGCCAAAAAAAAGTAAGTTGAATAGATCCAGGCTGTGCAGTAGCAGGGAGAACTAATGGAGAGCCATTGCAATTAGTGTCAAGCCTGATCTCATTCACATTATGTATTGATGAGATGACCAAAAGAAAGGAACACTAAGAAAGGTGTATAAATGAGAAAGTGACAGCAGACTAGGAGGGCTTGTCAATATCAACAAGACAAGAAACTGGATCAAAGAGGATCTTGAAAAATTGTAACAGGTTTTTCCAAATGACTGATGAAGTCTTTTCAGGGAACAAGAAAGGAACATATGTACCACGGAGAGCCTGGTGACTCCAAGGAATGTAGTTAAAATTACAACTTCTTAAGTGCATAGTAAAATCTTCAAAATACCAGTCATATAAATAACCATATTAAAAAAATAAAACACATCTGTGTAATGATGCATCAGAGGTTGAAAAACATTGTCATGTCCTTTCTGTCAGCAGAGAGGAAAACAAGTGAGAGAATGAAATATGTAGGGAAAGAGCAAAAAATTGAGGATGTCGGGTGAGAGAAAAGTTGAAGGGAGAACCAGAATCTGTAAGCTTTGATGTTGATTCCCTGGTGGACTTTGGCTTTCTCTGTCTCTGACCTGAAGTGCTTAATCACTTGCCTTATAAAACTTGTTCTGCCTTAGTTAGTACTCTTTAAGAGCTTTGTAGATTTAAAAAAAAAAAAAAAAGCCAAACAAATCTCTCAGTATTGTTGGTAATAGGTAGAAATTTAAAATTTCTGAGCAATATAAACTGAAGTGAAATAAACACAAAATCAACCTGAGATCTCCAACTGTCATGGAAATTCTCAGCCCACATAGTTCCAGCTTGTGCCTATAATTACAGTCAGTGTTAGTTTTGCTGATTTTTCTGTTGTTTGTTCCTTCTTTCTAAAGAGCAGTTAAGAACCACCTGCATATATTTTTTTTGGATAAAGCTGGCCAGAGGGTAATTCCATTTTGCAATAGCTTTCCAGGTATATGCATTTATACTTGGTTTGCACTGGAATAAAACCTAACGCTCTGGTTTGTTTTTGCAAAATGAATTTGCTCCGGAACATTTGTTTTTGGATCAAAAAGGTCAAAGTTAAAACTGTGAATGAAGGTTAAAATATATCTCATATCAGAAATCTTTTTTGGGTACAGTATTAAAACAACAGTCTTGTAAGAGACTTCTCAGGATGTCTGAATAATTCTATCAGTCAATGGGTTGTATAACAAGTTTAAAACAGCACAAAGCTCTGTTTTGAAAGCAAACTATTCCAAATTGTGATTTTTGTAACCATTGTTCTAGTAGTTTGAAATATCTTTCTAATTTCCAACCTGCCTTATTTTCTAGCTTATTTATATCTATTTATTCTTTTCTCTATATTTATGCTCAGATTTCTTGCCCCTGTATTTTCACATCAAGGGCAGTACCTCTGACTTTCCTTAGTCAGCCAGGATGTCCATATTTACAAGTCACAAAAATTACTTAAAAATGGCATATTTGGAATCAGTGAGTGAATTTTGAGCTCCTAGAACTCATGGTTTCAGGGATTTGGCCTTTGTTTTTGCCCACAACTAAAATACTAGGGAAAAATTTGTTTTGTTTTCCTCTTCAAGAAAAACTGGGCTATTCATATAAATGTGTAGGACTGTAGGACTTGGACTACCAATAAAAGGACAAATAATATAAATGTCAGAAAACATGCTGACAGCCTGACCTGAAGACAACTGCAGTCAGTGAAGACTCTCTTGATTTGCACAGGCTTTGGATTTTGCCTCTAACACATGCCTTTGTGTTTAAAGTTACTATCCATGCACTTATTATTTCCTTATACACTTGGCTGCCTACGTAAGGCAAAGCAAAGTAAATCCAGTTATTGAATACCTATGGCTGGATCAAAAATGTCATGTCCCATGACACAAAACTGCAAGCCAACAGAAACACAAGCTAGTAGAGCTGTTCAAAAGACTGTGTGGGCTATTTTAATGTGGCCGAGCTTTTGCCAGCACTAATATATCTCTTCATTACTCTCTAGCTGTATGTCCCAAATACTCCCCCCCTTTTTTTTAAATATCTGTCATGCTTTTCCTTATCCCACTCTCTGGACTTCCTTTGCTGCCGGATGTGTTTTTTGTTGTTGTTGTTTGTTTGTTTTTAATATGCAGGTTTCTGTACTTTGCTGCTTGATTGTTCAGCAGACTCCTTTTTTTTTGCCTTGTGCTGGAGACAAAATGACATTTTTTTCACAGATGTGAGAAGTAAATGACTGCCCAGAAGTACTGTGATATCTTCCCAGAGATTATATCTGATCTTGGAAATGGGATGGTGCTTACCCACTCAAAGAAGCCATTCTTACCTTGAAATAATAACAACTATAATGATAGTTATATGAAACCAATGCTTTAACTCTTTACAAACCTCAAGTAAGATGTTCAGTTTTTAATGTTATTCTAAGTAAAAATGTTTACTCTGTTACAGTATCTTTGTGCTTATCACTGTTCTCTCCCAATAATTCTTGAACCTGTCAGTGAATTTTGACAAAATTTGAGAGGCAATTCCTCAGAGGTCAGAAAGACATTACATTTCTATGTATTTTGTTAAATAGATAAGTAGAAGATGGACAGTAAAACAAGCAGAAAACCTTAAGCATAAATTTGGCATCATTATTAGGCAGAAACAAATCTGAGAAAAGTTACAACTAGGAAAAAAAAACAACAACACAAAACAGATAAAAGAAAATGGAGACTGCATTTCATGAAACTGGAGATAATGTAAGTTTGAGATATAAAAAAGGAGGAAACCAGACTTCCTAAATTCTGTCATGCATTGAACTTCTGTTTTGTCCCAGTTTTCTATTTTCTTCTTCAGTTTAAGTTAAGCCAACCAAGGAAAATAATTGCACATAGAAAAAAAGATTTCTGGAAAATGATAACCATTCAAGTCTGGTCTGTTAATTAGAAAGTAATTATTCATTGCTAGAGGAGCTTATATCTGAAAATTGCCTGTAATAAAATTAGAATTAGTTTGGGCCTCTCCCTTGTGTTAAAAGATATAAGTTAAAACAAAGATAACTTAGGAAACACCTTGTAATGCGTTTCTGTACAAGCGAAAGTTACTGTACATTCATCATTCACTTTCTATTGCTTCATTATTTTAACTTCTGTAAATCAACTTTATTTAGTCATTACTAATAAAGGATGGTTGATCATGAATATAGCAAATAAATTGCTATTTCAATCAATCCAGAGTTTACATAGTACTTAACAAGTTATCTAACTCTGTGAAATTTGCTCACACTTCTGATAATGTTTTATATTCTCTTCTATCATAGTAATCATTGGTTTACAGTGTCCCGTATGCAACCAGGGGAAAAATATCAGTTGTTGAGTTGGTAGTAATGAAGTAATTAATTTATCTTGACAACAATACCATTTGACCACCAGAAAAATCTAAACAAATGACGTTAATATGAAAATATTTTGTTATGCATTTGGAAGGTAAACATTCTATCTTTGCTTCAATTAGGGGTATTTTTCTTCCTTAAAGATTAATTCCCTCTGTCACTGACAGTCAATGAGATTAAGTGTCAGTAAGAGAGAGTTTAAGCTCCAGACCTCTGGATTTGGGGATTTTGTGTGCATTGTCATATTCCAGGCTGGAAGAGTCTCTAAGGCTTTGATTCTGGGAAGACTCATCCATGGGGGTGTATAACACACATGGTGGCAGCTGAAGTCTTACATTTGTGGGATATCGTGTCAAGTAGGAATTGTGTGGACCATCTGTATATTTCTATTGAAATCAGAGGGATAGTGCAGCCACAATAACTACCTACCCCAGCAAACTTGCTGGAAAAGAAGGTATAGACCAGCTGATAAGGACAGATGTTATTGACAGTGACTCCACACTCAGGATGTGGATGTTACACCATCAATGTACTACTCCAAATGTTTCTAAATACTAATGGTTTTTAAATTATGGAACAGATGAAAAGTAACCTGATGTCTAAGAGGTTATTTTCATTTGTGTTTCCTGCAAAGATACAGAGCAATACAGTACAAATATACAAATAATAAATCACATGTTGCCTTATAATCAAATGCTTAGGATGGAAAAATATTTCAAATTAATTTTGAAGAAGTCATCACAGTACTTCCCTATTGTAACTACAACACATTTAGAGTCAGGTTCTGGATAAGCAAGCTAGTTTGCCTGAATACAGCTTTCTCCCACGTTTAGCTGCTTTATTCACCAAAATTCACTTGCACCTCTTGCCAGAGGTGTATATCACCCTTATGAATACAACCACCATATTCTGATTGTGGCAAGGTTATTCCTTTAAATCCTTTTCTGCACTGTTTTCTACAATTCCCAATTGGTATTGAATATTAGAGTGTATCTTGCAGGGAGTTCATCTCGGTATTTCCTCTGTTGGTGAGCTTTGTTTAGATCAATTGTTGTTATCATTCTTATTGCAAGTATATTCCCTCATTTTCTGTGGCCAGTTCTTTGCTATTAGTCTTTATCCTTCATTGAAGTAAAACATTTGAAATTTTAACTTAATTGGTGCTTTCCATATGGCCTCAATATAACAGCCTAGGGAAGTTAGCCATTTTTTGCTCAGGAGCTGTCTGGGAGGTGGTAAATGATTGCCTTTGCTTCAGTTGGTTAGTTTTGTTTTCCTTCTCTTCTTCCACTTCTTCTTCACTTATTAAATAATTGTTATCACAAACCACAAGTTTTCTTTACTCTCTTTTTTTACTTTTCTTTACTTTTTTGCCCCCTATTTCCTGTTCTCCCGTCCCACTGTGGAGGGTGGGGAGGAAGATGAGTGAATGGCTGTGTGGTGCCTACTTGCCTACATGGGTTAACCCACAACACTATGCTATGCTATTAAGGCAAATTTTACAAAATACATGCATTAATAGACCTTTTACAGTTTTATAGTACCTGGTATAACGTTTATAAATAGAACCAATTGTTTAACAATAAATGAAGCTAGAATGCTGACCATTGAGAAAAGAAAAAAAGTAACCAAAATATCAGATATATAATGCAGGTTGTGTTGACAAAATGCTGTGAAAAGAATAGAGAAGCAAAGCTGATTCATTTTTGTACTAACTAAAACAGTGCTGAAATCTAAGGATTATTGCTTCCAAATCACTGGATAATGTGGTGTCTAAGAGACTGTGTCTTCCCTAAAACAGCACCTTATGTTACAGAGCTCTGTAAATTTTCCCAGGTCATTAACCAAATCTAAATTAAAGGGCAAAACAAACACTGTAGAACATTTCTTACCTGCTGCTGATTTAAAGTCTTTTCATCCCAAAAGCTCCTCATGGACATCAGGGGAGAAGGCTGACACCGAGCAATGACACAGGTAACATACTAATCCTCACTTTTTTCATGTAATTCACCTCATGGGCTCAGCATCCTTTCCCTCTCCTCTTTGCTGAGTTATTAAAAGATAAAGAAGAGCAGCTGCTGCAGTAGTCATAAAAATTGACAAACTTACAATAGGTGATGCCACCTGTGCCTGCCTAATTTAATCACAGCCCAAACAATCTGCCATCCATTTATAGAGGAGATAATATTCAGCTGTGTCTGAAAGTTCCCCAGAAGCAGGAGGTCAAGGGGATACAAAGCATTATGGGGACAGTTTGGTCAAACACCCTCTTGGTTACAAAGAAAGTTTATAGATTATTGCTAGTGGACATAAACAATCCCTTCCCTGCTTTTATGTAGAGAGGGAAGAAAATCTGGTAAGCAGCTAACACCGTTTCAAATGCTTACATGCCAGATGGATTTAGCTGTACGGTATTATATCAGCTGCTGCCGATCCATCTGTAGTGAATGTTCCTAGCCAGTTGCTTGGCTTAGAGATTGTTTAGGAGAACATGCCAAGGGAGGAAGATGCCTGTTTATTGTACTGGCATAATTGTCTTTTCTGCTGGATGATCTCATGATCTACTTGTCTACAATGGTCTCCACTTCTTTTATGTAATTATGTTAGTATAACTCTGGATGTTACAACAGTGAGTCAGTGGGACTCTGTATTATGACTGGGCTTCCATATTCCAAATACTCACTTCACATTCTTTTAAGTTTATAAGTTTACAAACTTTCTCACTGAACATGCAATTCAGCTCTAATGAAGAACCGCATATGCCTGAAAAGAAGCCTAAAAAGTTCTGAGTCTCTTAAGGCAGTTGGCTTCTTATGGTAGAAAGGCAGTGGGACTGAGTCAGCCTTAAGACGTAGAAAGAGTTGGTATGGCTTAGTGGTACTGAATGGTAGGTCTTATTCTTCGGTAAAGCTGTCTGCCATCTGATGCATCTCTAGAAGAAATGAGTATGCACATACAGTCCTTGGTTCAATGAGGAGGAATATATGTGGCCATCTTCTGAAAAGTTTAGTTCAATGTTGAGTGTGTTGACAAATGTGTTAGCAGTCATAAAAAAAAGTCTCACTCATGACAGCAAGGTCTAACTTTTTGTGAAAACTCAATTTACCTAACAGAGCATCTATTACATCTTTATTCATAATAGAACACTAAAATTTTCTTCTGTGTCTTTATCACACAAATGGAAGTTTCAGGGCTATGTAACTGATTTCCACACCATGCAGAGATACTCAGAACTTGTGCCTCCAATACTGCTAGAGTCAGTGGATCTTCACAACCAAAAATAAATGGGCTTTAAAATGTCAATAAAAGCACCAGCTTTTTGTAGTCTTCTTCTCCCCATTTGCTGCAAGCAGATGTACATTTTTGTTCTGATTTTCCTCTGAACTCTTCTCTTAGTCTGTTCCTCTTTTCTCCATGCCATTCTTACAACTCTTATCAGTAAGGGCTTTCACTACCAACATATACATACACACACACATATATATATATAAACATCTCCCTCTTTACTTAAGAGAAAGATACTTTGTAAGACAGGTAAAAGTATATCTGGATGACTGATGAATTTTCCCTCAAAATTTTTAGTATCTTAGGTTTTCAATTAAATATTTTTAATGTAAAAATATGAATTTATTTTACCACAAATAATGCTATAAGAGCAATCTGAATCTGTTTGATCAATCAAACAAAATGCTTTAAAAATGGTCTAAAATTAATAAATTTATTTACTTAATCATTGTTTCGAATAAGCAACAGGAAACCAGAAACAGTTCAGCATAGATAACTATGATATATTAGATAGTAATAGATCACTATTAGCTCTTCAGACATTGTAGAATCTTGTGAAATCAGTGACAAATTTTTCACTGAATTAAATGAAACTACATCTGATACAGAAAGGAAAATACATTAATATGTTCTTGAATGATATTTTAAAACTAGTCATACTTAAAGGCTAAAGCTCATAAACTTTTTTTTTTTTTTCAATAAGATAAAAAGATTAATCTATTGGATTAATCCATAAATAATATTATACTTTTCTGTGTTATTTCAACATATCCCTTTGGCAATCTGGTTATAAAACATCATGTAGTTCATACAATTATTCTAACATGGGTTTTGTTACAAAAGAAGCCTTCCTCTTTGAAACTCCTCTTTCAGTATTTCAGCTACTCATGTGGCCCAGAAGTGTATTCCTAATGAATGAATAAACTAATTGAAGCAAATTCTTAATTCATTCCCTACTGTCTTTCTTTAGGGGATATGATTATAAATGAACAGACCTAACTTTAAGAAAAAGAAAGAATCACTAAAGTTAGACTTCAAAGGCCATTTACATACCCCTGTGTATTTTTATGCTAATATCTCTTTTCTTTCCCTTTTTCTGTTTCCACTGAAAGTTAAAAAAAACATAAAGTAAACCTTTTAAAAATCTTAACAGGGGAAATATGTCAGAACATCAAAAACCTTTGAAAAGGTTTTTGAAATCTGAAAAAAAGCTTACAAAAATTAAAGCTTCATTTTCTTTGAAATGCCACAGTACCATTTAGTGATAGTAGCAGGTGTATGTTCAGAAAGGCTGGTGCATGTATGCTTTTTATATATGTGTGTATATATATGTATATATTTTATAATACGGGATATTGAACTCGGCAGATAAAATCAAGACAAGCTAGCAAGACTTGGAGAATCAGTTGAGGGAAAAGGCAGGACCTATGTGTAAGGTCAGATATTAAAAGAGATGTTCTACAGTTTTTAATTCATACATGATGATGATAGATAGCTTGAAGCTTAGTGAGGCATCTTGTATGCTTTGTTCTGTAAATATGCAGCTGGGGAAAGAGGGCATCCAAAACAATCTATAAGTCAACATCCAGTTCAGTGACTTGTTATAAGGAACGTGGATGGAAATAAAAAAGGGAATATTTTATTCTATTTATTTCAAGTTAAAGAAATTGTCTTTTTTTCATTGAATACTTGCAGGCTAAATTTGATTAAACTTATTATATCCTGAGAAAAGTTAAAAATACCTGAAAATGAAAAAAAAGAAAATATCACTTTAGGATTGCAAAATTTTAGATTTTTCTGGTGAGCTTTTGTCAACTAAAAATCACTTTCTGTAATCCTAGTATGGTTTAATCTAAAATCTCTTTTTTCTTGTTTTTCACTGCCAAATCAAATTAAAAACCGTATCAGCACATTACTTTGGTTTTTATTCTCTTTGATCATGAGTAGGTCACAGCCTTGGGTGTCCAGTCATTAGCTTCATGAACTGGATTTTTGTCGAGCAATGTTATTTTCTAAATTGCTACGGAGTGAAAGATAGGAGAGAGGTTTGGGGTTATAACCCCTGGTACAGTATTTTTCCTCACCTCCTCATCCACCCACACAGAGAAGTTGTCTCCATGAAAGTTTTTCACAGAGCAAGAGTGCATGATATTTAAAATACATACCTCAGGTATGTGGAATTCATATATGTGGTATAGGGAGAATAAAGCTTCAAGGTTATTCAAACCTCAGAAACTCACTGTTCTTCCAGGGTGTGATACCTCTGTCCTTACCTTCCACATTGGTCGCAGATGTTACTTACAGGGTAGGAGCAAGAGAAAAACACTCAGATCTTTCCTAAGCATCCCTATCATTATCATTAATTTAGTTTGGAAGGATACAGTACACATGATGAAATAGGCTAAAAGGAGAGAGATTAGTTTTAATTTCAGTTACTCTTGAGGATGAACTGAAATTTGGATTTTTTTTTTTTAATCCTCTAAGTAACATACAAGATGTGCAGCTACCCTGATGAAGTGTAGCAATAAGCTACGAATCTAAACCCTTCTTTGCACAATCCAGCTCCTTGCATATTGCACAGGCTAATGAGAAAAATAACAGAAACTTCACACTGATTTTCTTCCTGTTTCAGATGCTGGCTGGAAGCAGAGTTAATTGTTATTCTTTCTCTAGGGTAACTGTCAGGCCTTTACTCGGTGCTGTAGTTGTTGTTCCCTGAGATAATGGAAACAAACAAGTACTAGAGTATATAGAAATTCATATTTGTCAAGTGTTCACAGGCGTTTTGGCTAGTGTCTGCTGGGGACAGAAAGATGGGGAAGAGGCTGTTATGTTAACCTTATTTTCTCTGCCGATGGATTGTAAGCATGTGTTTTAAAAATAAAGAGCTGTCAAGCTTTCAGAACTTGTACATCTATAATATAGCTGCCATGAGGCCTTTCTACTCTTGTATGTATTTTACTAGCTACTGCCAGTTTATCCCATTAACCTGGGCAGAGCCCTCTGGTCTAGGCTATGCAGGATGTCAGATCAGAGAGACCTTAAATTCAAGAGTCTGTCCAAACATCCTTGCAGGTCTGTTTGCTCCTAAAGGAGCTCCTAAAGGAGCAAACAGCTGAAGTTTCCCAAACTGTGATCTGGATTAATCTCACCTAACTTGAGGCTTGTAACCTGATCACCTAGTCATTCTTAGCTTTCTTTGTAGGCAATAAAAGAGCAAAAAAATCTCTGTAGGAAAAAAAATATTAACTGCTATATGTCTCTCTCCATCTCTCCTACAGCATTTTTTTTCTCCTTGCATTAGCAGTTAAATTACTATTACAGAGAGGCTAGGGCACTGAATTTTCTCAGATTAATTCTTTTTGCAGTTCTGTTCTTAACCTCTAAAGAGCCATGATCTTCATTTCCACGGTCTATTAAAATACTTTCAGTCTGAAGAATCTGAACTACCTACTGACCTCATGTACACAAATAACCACAGTACATGCATGTATACATAACTACACAATTTTCTAATCAACTACTCATAGTCAGTTTCATTTAATCATCAAATTTCGACCTGAAAAACAATAGTAACATTTCAGCTTGTGGTGTTTATTCTTATTATTTTAAAACCAGATTGTATCTTTTTTTTTGCATTAACTGCAATGATATCTTCCTAGCTGTGTCTATTTGAAGATCTACTGGAAGAATTTTAGGGGTTAGAAAACAGTTTCTAAGCTCAAATTTATAAATATATTTATAAATAAATTCCTGTTTTTGGAAGAAAGTTAGATTGGGTTACCTATCTATATAAAAACCACAAATAAGAGTTACCTACAAATGTACAAAGTTTGCTTGTACTGTCATGTTCTGGGTAGCGTAGCTGCCTTCTGAGAAAACAGCAAGGAAGTGAATAGTTAGGGCTCATAAACCAGCTACAGTGATTTTGCTCATTCTTATACACTCTCTCCACAGTTTCTTCTATTTGGAGATTAATATCCTGTCTATGGGAATACTGTTTTCACGTTATGTAGAAGTCTAGCATTATGAAATCTGTTTTTTTTTTTTTTTTTCCAGTGTATTTTACTTTCAATACAAATACCAAATACTAATTGAATACAAAATGGATTCATGGATTGCAGGGAGAGGTCCAAAATGGTGACACACTGTCTTACTTGCAGTGATATTTCCAGCAAAGCTGAAGACCAGAGTCTTTTAGCTTCATATTGACTGGCTATAATTTTGCATTCAAATGTATGATATTCTTCCATAACATATCAAACAATTCTTGACCACTTTCTGTGAGAATAGAAACTGGCCTTAATTTTCGTAATTTATGACATCTAAAACGTAATTATTCCTGAGCAATGGCTGATTAAAAATCAATAAAAATCTCGGCATTTGTTACAATAAGGTCTTTCAAACTGTTTACATTACAATTTTTCACCTGACACTCTCCTATCTGAATGACATGATTTGTTATTAATGAAGTGGAAATTATTCCACTATTTGTTTGTTTGTTTGTTTGTTTACAGATTTCTTCCATCTATAACAAGCTGACAATATCAGAGACCATTGCATTTTGTCAATTGTCCAACTTATATGATTCTTTTGTGGATATGTAGCATGTCAGAAAATGCTACTTCTTCTGCATAAATACTAGAGTTGCTTCAGGTATAAGCTTTCAAATCCTTGTTTGTATGACTGAGAAAAACATGACAGAATTTTATGCTGGTTCAGCAGGTGGGGGAGTGGATGTTCTGGAGCTGGTCTGTTGGTCTGAGGTCAATGATAGTACTATACTAGTTAGATATGCTTGGTCAACACTTGAAGTTGACTGAGACACGTGGATTGAGAACCAAGTACAAAGGAAAGTTGCAACTATCAGCGCAAAATGCATCAGAAGAACCAGTTAAGGATAGTGTCTCATTTCTATATAGAGTTTCTTTATAATTCTTAACAGTTAGACAAAGGACTCACACAAGCAATACGCCCAATAAGATGCTCTTATTGCATGACAAATGAATGATAGACAATTTTACATTAGCCTCTGTAAACTTACCCTTGCAAGTTTAAGGTAACTCAGAGTTATCTTGCACAGCTAATTTATAAAAGTTTACAGCATTAAACAGACTGTTTTGCATGAGCTGATACACAAAATACAGACAGAACCTCTTGTGTTCCAGTTTGTGTCCATTGCCTCTTGTCCTGGCACTGGACACCACTGAAAATAGCATGACTCCATCTTCATTTCATCCTCCCTTCAGGTATTTATACACATTGATAAAATCTCTGCTGAATCTCCTCTTCTCCAGGCTGAACAGTCCCAGATCTCTCAGGCTTTCCTCACAGGAGAGGTGCTTCAGCCCTTCATCAACTTCGTGGCCCTAATACCACAACTCTACTATGTCAATACCAGATATCTTTCCCTGTGGCAATATGCTGGTAGACCAGCCTATGAAACAAAGTCCCATTATTACCCTGAATTATTTAGTTTCTACAGCCATGGAAAAGTCAACTAGTGTGAAGAATAATAGGGTTTAGTCAGCTCCAGAGAATTGTGTCAGGCAGGTTTCCACCTTTGCTGGGTACTATATGTGCAATGTTCTCTACCAACCACTGCATACTATTTATAAGACCATCGTGTCACAAAAAAATATTTTAGATTTGTTTGCGGATGTGCTGCCTCCCCTTCTTAACAAAGTAGCCTTGCACTATTTATGAAAGAAAACAAATGACATTAGGGGCATTCTGTATATGAGCTGTGAATCTTCAGACTCTAGTTGTTCAGCACATAAATTTTAATTGGCTTGTATTGTCTTGTGTTGCCAAGAATTTCCTGCAGATAAAATGATCAATTTATGTATTTTTTTTTAGCTTTCAAATGTAAAAGTTTTATTTCAGTGTAGTGTTTAGAATCCAAAACAAATAAAATGCTACCATAAAACTTTAAAAGAGCCACATCTGCACATATCTGTTTATTATTAGAAAGTTCTTTTTGTTATTTCTTTTAACTACATGCTTCCTGAAATATGCCAGAGAAAACAGGAGGATGAAAATGTATAAGATAATGCTGAAAAAGGTATTGATAAATGATATGATAAAATCAAATAAATGACAAATTCAAAATAAATAAATAAATAAATAAATCAGGTCAATGAAAAAATACAATCACAAATTTTTCTAATTACAATATAAAGAAAAATTAGTGGACTTCCATAAGAAAATGCAAATATTAACATTTCCAAAGAGAAAATATTTAAAAGGATTAGATGTTTCTACTCATAGGTGGATTAACTGCTGTGAATAGAAAATGTCAACTCTGTTCAAGTCTGTAATACCAAGAACATTGAATACATATTCTCCCTTATCACAGAAAGATACATGAAAGCATCAATTTTAGCAAGAACTTAAGCAGCAAACACATTTCAGAGAGTAATTAATTACAGAAAGTGGATCACCCTCTGTAAGTCTTTCAGGAACAGATGAGATAAAAGTTTCCATAGCCTGTGTTCAATTCAAAAAACAGCCTCTCAAGGCAGCGGGGAGGTCAATTACATTTTACCAGTCTATGCAGGCAAAAGTATATGGAAATAATATTCCAGCATGTTTCCAGAGAAAGAAACTTTGACAATTTCCAACTATGTTTTTTAATTTCTCCCAGGTTTCACTGGATAAGTTCTTCACTAGATAACTTTGGCTAGACAAGAAAGTACAAAGAAGGGACTGGCAGAGAGGCAAGGCATTAAGAAAAATCAGAATTCACAGGTGAAGGAAGTGAGATACATATGGTGCCAAATGCTGGCATCACTCTTCTGGAGTTAAAGTGGAGATTATTGCATATGTTTTTGCCTTTTTCTTTTCTAAGCACAATTGTGAGGTGAGACGGTTACAGCTTTGCAGAAAGGCTTGCTTTCCTGAGATTCTTCTGCAAATCCCAACAGTTCTGAAAACATCCAATCCACAGTATAAAATTTTATAAAGAGAATACCATCAAGAATTCATTTTTCCCTGAGTAATTTATGAAAGACATAATTCAAGCACAAATGTCTCATTCTCCTGAAGGAAGTTTAGACCAAAAATAGCAGCCATGGAATATCTTAGTTAGATTTTGACCATTAAATATATATAGTATACTCTTTGATTATGCATATGTATGCTCTCCTCATTCTCTTGTTAGCTAATTTTTCTAAGTATATTCATTCATTCTATTCATTCATTCTAAGTACAATGTGTTTCTGCCATAATCTGTGGCATTTCTACTCTGATTTATGAATCACATTGTTTTGATGCAGTCATTGGAACTTATTAAGAAAGGAGAGAGGGAACTTAAATACTGCTATTTCAGTCAGGAGGTAGACCCTGAAAAAAAATCAGGGAACTGAAAAAGGAAATTGTGGCATTTTTTTTCTAGTTTGTTTTCTGGTTTCTTGAGCACATTTTCAAGGTTTTCTTTGAACTGCATAATTACATGATTCCAGAAGCTATAGGTTTTAATTATCAAAATCCCATTATCAATGACAAAACACAACAACCTTAAAAATAGATTCACTTTCCCTCCACAAATTTTTGTGGTGCAGTGGAGGTTGGAAGGGAAGAAATTTTCATTTTCCTTAAGTGACAGTTCAACAACTTGTGAAAATAAGCTGAAGCTGGTGGAGAATGCATGAAATGAACACAAAAGGTAAAGAGACTTTTTGTATTACAGTAATTGCCGTACATCACAGATTATAACATACTTTGTCTCAGCAGACAGCAATCTGCTTATGTAAGGCACTCAAGGTGACAAAAGTGGTAATAATGTCTCTCATGGTAAATTAGCAACTGGAGTACGATATTGGCTGGACTGCAATACACAGGTTGCAGAAGTTAAAGTACAAATATATGTAAGTGTATTAGATGTACCATCAGTGTTGCTTTCACTCACATCCCTGTCTAAATCACAGGAGTCTCTCTGACACTTCTATATTCAATCCAGTTGAATATAGAAATAGAAAAATAATGAGTGGAATAGATTCCTGAAATCCCATTTTACTGCTTTAATCACTTGATTTTCCTTTGATTTAATGAGAGGAAAGTCAGTTAAGATTTCTGGACTGAACGGAGGGAGCCCCTTCAAGGCAGTATGCGGTCAAGCATTAGAGATGGGTAGTGTCTGTGGACTAGTATGACCTCATTTGCATTTCATGAGACATGTAGGTCCACTTTGAGGTATAGACTTTAAGTGTTTGTCCAAATGTTTCATTGTGTTGGCAAATAATGTAGCTTTCTGGTTTGTTTCCAGGTCCTAAGTCCTTGACCTTTCATTCACTGAATGTTACTTCATCTAATTCTTAGCAAACCAATTAGTTTTTCCTGGTACTAAACATGTGTGCTCTTGAAAATAGCTTTAATTGTAAAACCTGAGTTATTGTAAGGACCTCAGGAGTTCGTTAATCCAACCTGCTGCTCAAGAAGGGCTGACTCCAAAGTTGGATAATTTACTCAGAGCCTTGCCTACCAGAATTCAGAAAATCTCCATGCATGGAAATTTCACATCACTTTAGGCAACTTACTCCCATTCTTAGCTGTTGTCATGGAAAATTTGCTCCTAAATCCAGTAAGCATGTTGTTTATTGCAGCTTGTGACTGCTGCCTCTTGTTTCTCTTGTCTGCTGAGAGGAGTCTGTATCTGTCTCCCCTAGACACCCTCAATATTTGGAGACAGCAATCAGATCCCCCTTCAGTCTTTTTTTCCCAGCTGAAACCCAGGTCCCTCAGAGGCCATTTGTATTCTGTGTGTTCCACCCCTCTATTCATCCTAGTGACAATCTGCTGGATTTACTCCAGTTTGCCACTTTCGGTCCTACAGATGGACACAGTCCAGCAGAGGCACTCTCACAAGTGCTAAACGGAGAGAAATAACTACATCCCTCTACATGCTGGCTGTGCTTTTGCTAACATAGCGCACAGTGTGGTTAGCCTTAATGACCACAAGCGCACACAGTCATCATGGTCAATTTGTCCACCAGGACCCCCTAGCCTTATTCTATAAAGTTGTTCCCCAGTTATTTCCCCATCTGTGAAACTGCGTTAGATGATGTCAGTTCAAGATTTTTTTTTTTTTTTTATGAACTTAGTGATGTTATTGGATGCCTATACCTCAAGCTTGATGATGCTCCTCTGATAGGCAGGACTACCCTCTGGTGTGTCATCTAGTCTCCCCAGATTCTTGGCTGAAAACATGATGAGGCTACACTTGACCCTATCATCCTGGTTGTTGATAAAGATGTATAAAAACAGAACGAAATAAATACGTGGTCATAACAATGCTTTTGAGCTATGGAATCACCATATATGGCCTAACTGATATTCATGCCACCACAAGGCCAGACTACTGTACGGTGGCTTGCAGTGAGCCTTGCAGAAGAGATGTTGGGAGGAATGGGTTAAAAGCAGGAAATTGGTGAGGAGGATGGGATCAGAATGGAAGACTGGTGAGGAGGATTGTAAATACACTTAAGTGACCTTGCAGCTGGGAATACGTAAATTCTGGGGAGTAGTGATGTAGAAAAGCACGTCAGTTGTACCCACTGATGTTTATGCTCTGTGTGTTTGGCAAGTAGTACCTCTGTGTTTAGATAACATAGGTGTTTGGTAGAATCTGAGGAGCCCTCTTGGACACACTTGAGCTCCCAGCCTTGGTATGGAGAAGGTCAAAGAAGCACAGTGAGGGTCATAGCCTGGTGGTGAAAACTGCGCCTGCGCGAACCCTTGATGAACAAGTGTAAACAGCAGGCTGGTGGTCTTCTAGCATGGACCGAGCTTAGCAGTGCCTGTGTCCCTGCTTGTGTGCCTCTGCCTGGGTGTTGCTTTGGGGATCCCCTGGCTGGCAAGCTAATGAAAATAAATCTGCTCTTTGCATTTTAGCTCTGAATCTGTCGTTGTTCCTGCTGCCTGCCTGTGCTGACTCACACAAGAGACCTGTTGGGATCTACTTGAATATTATAGGGTAGATATTGTGCTGTGTAGGTCTAGCACAGTGTAAATCTTGGGCAGCTTCAGCTCCTCAAACTGCACCTGCAGATGCTAAATTCCTGACAAATATTACCTTGTGAATTCTGGAGAACTTGAGAGGTGCCAGTTAGCTCTTTTCTCAAGAATAACATGCTCAAGAGGAAGAAAGTGAAGTGAGTTTGTGTCCAGGTAGGATGATAAGGGAAGAAAGGAGATGAAGCCAAGATAGACTTATTTTTAACTATGATTCAGTATACCAGTAAAGGTCATGACCAAAGGGACCACAAAAGAGAGAAAGATCATTCTGAGATCTTGTCCCGCTTTAACTGCTGGAATTGCAAGGAAAAATAAGGCTGTGCTTTCCTTAGAGACTTCCTGGTCTGCTTTGCATTCTTGATTTTCATGACAGCTACCTGAAAAAGAGAGGGGAGGAAACAAATGGGTTCTCTCTTTCATATTCTCTGACATATTAAGGAAACTAAAGATCTTGAAAAGAGGAAAAGAAATTGCTGTAAGGGTACAGTGAGGGCTGATGGTTCCCTGGTGGCAGCGTGCTGGGGACATCAGGGGCTCCTCAGGCCACTAGGGCAGGGACTTAGCCCTTGGTCCATCCCACTGCCACCAGCAAGAGAACAGGCACACTTCAGAGAAGAGTATCCATTTCTGTACCAACTCCAAAATCTCACAGCTGGCAATTTTGCCTAAGATACAATGGGACCAAGCCCTGTACACTCTCTCCATATGAGAATCATTATTATTCCAAAGGACAATGAGTAGTTACTGTTGCTGTTTTGCCATATAATGACCAGCCCACTCTAAGTGATATGACAGACACAGTGATATTATTTAACTTACAATAGAACATAACACATTCAGGTCCAGATGGTCACTGATAAAGAGCAGCTTTTACATATCACAAGTAAAAGCCCAACCCCACCTGCATAAAGATGTGGTTTAGGTGGCTGATTTCTGAACTATCACGGAGGAATGGAAAGAGGAACAAAACACTGTGAATATCCTCATCATTTGTCACTAGCAGCAAGAAAGTAATAATCAGAACCCTGCTACAGAATATATCCTACAGTGATTGTAATTCTGGTGGTGGGACTTATTAGCTGCAAAACAAAATTGTTGTCCTTAGAGACAGCTAATCAAAAATGTACCACTAATAAACATAGTGGTCCTAATGATAATTTATCACCAGCTAATGGTTATAAAGAATATTTTGCAGTTAATGGATGATGCTAACTTGGACAAAGGATGTAAAGAGAGGTATTATATTTCAGAAAACAAACTCCAGAAGTCATGCTGTCTCTGTTCATGTTGCTTTTACAAATTAGCAGTGATTTTAGTTGCTGTGAAGTCACATAGATGATCAGCAGCTATTGAGAAATCCAATCCAGGAAGCTTCAAGCATCCATTAATTCCAGCTAAATATTATTCAGTAATTGCCAGTTGTTAATAATATAAACTAATGCCTTTTTTTTTTTTTTTTTTTTTTTTTTTTTTTTTTTTTTACTCAGGATCAGCTTAGTAAAATATCATGATAGATTACACAAGTTATAGGAAAAAACATTCTTGTTTTGGCTTCAGTGTTATAGTGGTTCAAATGGCAAGCTAGCATGTGTATTTTTCCTCATGGAGTCTGAAGGCACATAAATATTAAAATGCAATTTGAAAGTTTTGGCCAGGTCCCAGAACAATATTGTTTATGCAGTGTTTGACAGTGCTATTCAAATAAATCAAGTAACAAATGTGTCATGATTACTGTTAAAGTGGAAACTGCAGCACTAACAACTATTAAGATAAATGATATTATGGATGGAAAATATGAAAATATTTTATGGGTGCTCTGTCTCAGTGTGTATGGGTGTGCGTGAATGCACAACCAGCTGTCTCTCAGGAAAATTAAAACTGCATCCAGGGATGAATACTGCAAACATCCAGCTCTGTAAACAACCAGCAATGACAGCATATTCACTTGCTGTGCATGGGATAAAATGGACTTCTGTGTTGATTTTTCACTAAATCTTTTCTAGGTTTTGGTTAAGCTTGTTCTTTTTTATTTTTATTTTTTTCTTTACAGACTGAAAGATTTTTGGCAGCAATCAAAGAAATACAAGGACTTACTTGTTTGCCTATAGTCAGCCATCTGTTTCTTTTTGTAGCAGCATGTTGTTTAGGGATATTAAATTGTAATCAAAAGAAGTGTATAAGCTCCAGCAAAATGAAAGATAGAATTAGAGGTTTAGTGAGGGACCCATCTTGTCACATTTTAGGCCCTATCTACATAGTGTGGACATCTACAGTTGAACTATTCTGTTCTCTATATTGTAATGAGAAAGAAACAGACATTTTTAGAGGAGGCACCTGGCCTATTTAAGATATTTAGATTTAGTCAGTGGTACTGTGACGTATACAGTGAGCATCGCAGAGCCTCTGAAGGAAAGTTTGCAGCAATATCATATATTTCTCCAAAGAAAGTCCAGACCATTGTGCATTGTTCTGTTGTCTGCAACTATATGAAAGCCAACAGCATGTAGAGGCATATTTGTCTCATTAGTTGTACAGAGAGAACAGAAAATTCTGGTTAGTTGTCCACACTTTAAGGTGCCAGAAACAGTGTGTTTAGACCCAATGATCTGTAAATTAATGCAGATGTCAATTGGTTAACACCCCTAAAATGGAGGAGGGAAGTATGTGATGACTTGTTATATGTCTGATGTGAAGAAAAATTTGAAGTAGATCATAGACAGTAAACTTTTTTTTTTTTTTTTGGCCATTACTAGCAAAAGACTGCTGGCCTTGTATTGATCTGACAGTGCAAGGTCTCAGGACTTGCCTGAGCTTATCTTGGCTTACTCTGAATTGGGGTTCTTTCTCCATAGTACTAACTGTTTAGCCAAAGGGTGATGGCTAATTGTGTTTTAGTTTAGCTTTAGTTTATAATGATAACAAGTACAACAACATTAGAAAACTGAACACAACCTCAGGAAAGGAAAGGGGTTGTATAGATGAAGGTCCATGTACAACAATTTTAACTGTCATATTAATTAAACTTTCCTGTAATTTTGTATGTAATTAAGTGATTTGTATTAGATAGACCGTTAAAACTTTAATTGGACTATCAATAAATTCGTAGTTCCATATATATGGTGTGCTCTGTTTTGCCCATAACAAGACTTTTAGTATAACAGGATACTAATGAGCTTGAATAATTAGATATCAGCAACAAGAAAACCAGAGCAATTGCAACTTAGCTTGGTATCTCTCTACTTTCAGCATGTAAATAATAATTAGAAGAGCATCCTCATCAGAAAATTGATTAGAATATATGAAGTATTTTGGCAAATTCTATCATTAGGACATCTATGATGCAGTATATTGATTAAAGAGCACTCTGTGAACTTTCATTGCTGTAGTCCTAGTAAAGTTTCTTTGGCCAAAAAAAAGTATTCTTTTGCTCTCTGCTGCTTGCTTTTGTCTTCGAATTTAAAGAAAAAAAAAAGAGAGAGAATTATGATTTCAAATTGATTTTGAAATCTAAGAGATCAAGGGTATGGCTGGTGGTGGGAAGAAGACATTGTCATCAGAGCCAACAGAAGACCTCAGATGACAATCTGGATATGCTGTAGGAATAACATGCTCCTTGTACCTTTAGAAGAATTTTTGATTAAAGGAATGTTTTATTAAAAGAAGACAGGACAGCTGAATGCATAGATATTCCTCATTGTCTCAATCCTTTACCATGGATCTACCCACACAGAAAAAAAACTCATAATCGCCCTTAGTGGAATTGCCACACACTCCATCAGTTCAGCCCAAACAAACCAGAGACAAATTGGTGCAGTATGTTAAAAAAAATGAGGAGAAAACTCATATAACCTTTCTGAAGAGTTTGCATATTACTGTACTGTGCTACAACTTTACAGCTATATGCAGCTATTAAGAATTTAATTAAAGTTGATGGAGCATGTACAGAAAAAGTGAAAGAAAATTAGGGCTGCGAGAAGTATTCAAAAATTTAAGTAGGTGTTTGAGACCAGGTAGAAGTCCAGTCCCAGTAACCCTGAGAGTACAAATGAAATAGGTGAAAACTGTTATTTGGCCTGCTTAGAAAACTCATTCCCAAGCGCACGACTTCTGTATTGGTGGCAAATTGAATTCAGTTGTGCCTTAAGATGCCACAGGCCTGAGCATGCATTTCCTCTGCACTGTGCACTGGGTAAGTCTGGAAATGCTGCTTGTGATCCTTGTTCGCTTTAGCTAATGAGATGTTATATTCAGTTTTAGACATGTAACCCACTTCATCCTGATATGTTATCAAGATGTTCCTGATAGAAAAGATGTAATTTGGAATTTCCATCCTATTAAGAATCATTATTTAAATATTATTTTTTTCTGCAGGAATGCTTGAGGAGGAAGAACTTGATATATATGGAATTCATAGAAAAATATAGACACATGTATAAAAGCATATTTATTTCCTAGCAGTTATGTATTTTAAAAAGCCAGTGATTTATTAGGTAACTTGGAATAAGTGGCTCCTTGGCAAGAATTTGAGGAAAAAAACAGTGAGCTTTATGAAAAAATTCCATTTTAATGTTACTTAAAACAGGCTTAAAGCTAAGCAAGTATTTCATTGATATGATGGAAACAAATCTGGAACAGATCAAATAGACATCTTGTACAATGAAGACTGTTTGATATTTACATTTTATTCTAGATTCACCCATAAGCCCCAACAAGAAGAAAAGATTAATTTTAAACATATTTATGTAATTTTTGATCTCTGGAATCAGTTCCTCAGGCCTCTTCACTCAGAATATTTTAAAAGACAGGTGGATAATTCAGTGTTTATAGGCAACTCAGTTCTTGGTCCCCATTGTACAGCTCCTGGTATGGGAATTCTTGATTGTTCATTGTACTTGACTATTGGAAATTGGTATTGCTATAAGTTTTCAATTACCTAATCAGCAAAGATATTTAGGAATCAAGTAAATCCATACACGGACTATACTTCATTATGAAATGAAAAATAATTTTCCTCTTGGCTGATTGCTAATTTTATATGTATGCATACAGAAAACAGAAAATTAGACATAACATTTTGTCATCTTCTCTACTCCTCAACTTACTGTGGACATTTTCATTTTTATGCTATAGCATAACTAAAATCAGTGTCATATTTTCCTTTATGCCTTTTCAACGTCAATTTTCTGCTCTTATAAAACACTTTTCTTCCTCACGGTTGTGAATCAACATAGCCAAATTATTTGTAATTCTTAACAAACTTTCTTTTTCCTATCCCCCCCAAAGGTTCACATCTGTTTATTATAACTTCTTGTCTTCCATGTTTTCAGTTTTTGGCATCATAGAATTTAAATATGCACTTTCATTTTTTTAACCAACAGATGTTGCTTGACCAAAGAGATAATTCCAGTTTGGGTCTGAGTATTTTCATGTGAAGCCCTTAATTTTTTTTGATCTCTTTTTGCTTATTTGTTTGTTTTGTTTTAAATAGATAGGCTGTTATGTGTGCACTTGTCTATGAGGAGAAAGCTAGTCCGTCTTCTGCTTTTGCTAATGGATATACGTGAAATACTATAGCCCTAAATATCTCTAGAGAAAGAAGTGATTTTCAGTTCACTTACAGCCTGGAGACAAACTGAATTTTCTCATTTGTGAAAAAAATTGCAGTGGTTTATGTACCTTCCTCTAATGTCTGCTGTTACAGAGCCAGAAATCTGTGCACTAAAACTTTTTGAGCACAGATTTAAAATATGCTTTCCTGAATTATTGATTCACATATCCATGAGCTGCTATGGTTAGAACATGCAAATATTCATGGAGAGCTACAGGAAAAGGGGTGCAACCAAAAAAGTGACATTACAGAATGGTACTTAACTGAATAGCAGTCAGTACCTGCTGAAAATATTTCAGACCTATTGCACTAACATGCCAGTAATAAACATCTCTTTTTACATATAATTTTCTCTGCCTTCACTTTAGTTGAACAGAAGAATTTAGTTGATCAGAAGAATGCCTCCAAGAACCTAAATCCTGAACTGCAGTTCCTAAATTCCCTTTTCCTTTTAGCACGTCCCGCAATCACTTCATTTTTCATCTATGAAGCCAGTGCTATACTTAAAACCTCCTTATGAAGCTCTGAAAAATATTTATCTAGACTGGTTATACCCATTCTAATCACAGTTAAAAAACAATCCTCATGTATGATCTCTGATTAGAAATTATCAACACACACAGAGGGAATTGCTGCTGTTTTCTCAGACACACAGCTGGAGGAGATGCTTCTCTTTCTAGTGGGTATCTGCGATTCCCTTCTGGTAAACAAGAAACTGGTTTCAAACCCACCTCTGTCCAAATTGCATAACTAATCCCAATTTCTTTATTTCAAGAAGTTTGATAAAACTGAGCTGTTGGATTTTCTGATAGAAAAGGCTTTCTATGTTTGTCCTCCATCCTTAGGATCATCCTTAGGACTTTACTCTTAGAAGGGTTGGGTCTTGGATTTTTCCAAGGACTCTTAAGTAGTGCTTATACTGAGAGTCAAATATACTGTAGCATTGTTTGCTTATCCTGGTCTACCAGTCAGATAGATGAAGGTACCCATTGATACATACAGCATCTTTCCTCTGCATAAAGCCAGAATATGCATGCAGGGACCATGTAAAGTTTCATTTCCAGTGCTGTTGAAATTTTGCCCATGCTTTGGATTTAATGTAGACATGGTATGGGAAATAGACAATTGGATTTACCTACTTGCGTAGGTAAAGTCAAGTTCAGTTGCAACTTTAATACATACAGTTTAACTGTGTTTAAAGAGGGATAGTTTCTGTAACGCAAATTTAAGGATGTTGTTGGCTTTCTTCAGTTTTGCGGCCTGACCAGTAAGTGGTCACAGGGGCTGTACCAAACACAAATCCTCAGCTCAACACTTTAGATCACAGAGTAAGAGAATACAATATAAGCATCACATCTGTGCAAAGAAAAGGCTTTGCTTAACCCTTTTGATAACTTTCAATACCATCACAAAAAGTTCATTATAAATCTATAAATTCTTCAGTCTGGTAGTAAATAAATGATTTTGCCAAGGAATACCACAACACTTTTTTTGGCAGAATAAATAATTTGGGGATATATGTCTTGTAGCAGAAAGTATTGGGCTTGTATCAGCAGCATATGCATTCCTTATTTTACATAGGTAGCTTTATTCAGTTCATTCAACAAAGATCAAGCTGATACATTGCAGATGACAAACAATCATGACACGAAATGTTACTAACAGGAAAAGGGTAAAAACAAGAACATAACTTGCCAATATTGCAAAGTTAGGAAGACTATAGTCTGAAAACCTTGTGTTGAAGGTTAATGGCATACCATAATGAAATTTTTTGAAGTCTATGGCTAAAAAATCCAGTTGGTAAAGCAACCGCTCAGGTGAAAGAATGTGCCCACTTCATATCCTATAATAAGCCCGATGTATAATTTAAAATGGCACACAAATGGGCTTCCTTTTCGTGCTCCCTCATAATTCTACATAATTAAAGGTTTGATAATGTATAAAAAACTATTAAATGAAATGCTGAAATCCTCTGAGAGACATCTTTTTACTGTGATATTTGAAAATAATCTGTGGTATACTATGTGTGGTTTTGTAAATGATATACATTTTTCATAGCTGCTTTCATTAGCAATTTTCTTCTTCTAATGGCTGTATAATTAAACCATAATGGGATATTTAGGCTTATGTATATTCATGGAGAAGTAGTTATAACAAAACAAACTATAATTAACTATGACCCCCCCCAGAATTTCAGTTTATACACCAATTTTTATTTTTCGCAATCCCCCTCCCCCCCCTTTTTTTCCTCCTGCAGAAAATAATGTTGACAAGTATTGAATATGGACTTTAAAACCCACATGGGGTCCTTGTGGCTTCAGATTTGTTTTAAACATGGTTTTCTTGTACTCTGGCTAGAGTAGCATCTTGGACTTTTATACTATTTCAATGAACTCAGTACATATTATTGTCTAGTTCAAATATATACACTGGAAGAAATCCAGGTGACTTACATGACACTTCATTTACTTAGCCCATGGTGCAAAATTAGCTTGTTCAGTATCTTTTCTAGCATACTGAATTTAAAATTCTATCCACTCAGATTTTACACTATTCTCTCCTCATAATATTTTGTGGTCTACCAGCTCTTGTAAACACTTCATGTTTCCATGAAGTGAGCTTTGCATATAAATGGGAAATCCTGGCCTCCTGGCTTTTCTGGATGTAAAATGTTGAGTTCATTAAAGTCAGGATAACTTTGGCAATTGGCCTCAGAACACCTTTTGACTTCTGTGGTGCCAGGATTTAATCCTCTCTCTGTTTTATTGAATATTTTCTGTATATCTGCATCCAAGATTTTTCATTCTTATATTAAGTCAGTAGTCAGGGCCATTTTCAAAATTAGCAGGACAAACTAACAATTTCACTAATTAATATGATTTATTCATCAGCAATTGTCTTTTTTATTCTTATTTTTATTTTGAAGTAACCATTTCAGGGTTTTGTTTTTATTGTTTATTTTCTACTGTTCAGTGTAGCAATAATAATAATAGTTATCAGAATAATAATTAGTAATAATGATTAATTCTTTCTCTTTGATGGTTCATAGGATATATGAATTTCCTAAATAGGTTGTGCAGTCAGACATGAAAGTGGTATAAAAGGACTTGTACTCCCTGAAGAGGCATCCATCCAGCACAGCACTTGCATGGAAATGGTTGAGTCATGTGAGTAGCCCCATCTAAGAAGCTAAAGAGTAAACAAAATGAGTGAACCTGACAGAGTCATGTTCCAATGTTGAATTTATAAGTAGTACCTCAGATCATTCTTTAAACTATGTCCCCTGTTTTGTGTGATAGAGAGAGCTTCTCCAATTAATGCAGGAATCCAGGGTAGCACTAACTTTTTAGAGGGGGAGAGGAAGTGTTAGCTTTGACCCAGGTAAGTTTTTTGGCCAGAGGAGCTTTATTACTTATTCCAACCCCACACAGGATAAAACACTCAGCCAGCAGAAACAGGGACAGACCAAGGTTTCGCACACTTTAGTCCAAATTGCTTATGTCCTGAAACTTCAGATGAGGAATCTTACAGTCTTCGTAGCAGAATCTCTTTGTCTGATGAGAAATTTGTAAGCACCACCAGGATGATGGACATCGAAGACTAACATAAACTTGTAAATGTGAGAGACGATTAGTTTTTCCAAGACTGTCTCTTTATTGAGATTATTGGAATGCTATTTCTGGAGTATATTTTCTAGAAAGAAAGGTTTGTTGTATGGGAAAGATACAGTTCTGTGATATTTCTTCAATATTTCTTGTGGAACTTGAAGTTTGCCTAGACAGATTAGAACTTCTCAGTTGAGAAAAGGACATGAGACTTGGCAAAGAAATGATACATGGATGATGTAGACAAAAATAACAATATAATATATGACAGATATTCTCATGAGAGACATGCAGAAAGGGAATAAACAACTGTTCACTGCCTTTTCTGAAAGAACAAGAGCATCAAATAAATGTTGGAGGTGGGAAGTTCAGACCAGATGAGAGAAGTTCCTATCTTCATTCTACTTGTATCTAAAGCTGTGGAACTCACTGCTGATATTACTTATGGATGTTTACCTTCAGTAAATTGTGCCATGAAAATTTTCATAGAAATGCAGCCCTTTCAGAGTTTTGTAATGAAGTTACATTTCACTTCAGCATAGAATATTGGGATATAAGGATGGAGTTATGGCTGTTTTTATATTCTTAGTTTGTAAAACCTACACACCTGCTGAGAAGGTAGCTGAGGGCACAAGATTTTGTTTTGGCTCATTACTGTTTTCTGACATATGTCTAGGTTGTGATTTTCAGAAATAATGTACGAATGGAATTCCAGATGAATTCAAGGAGTCCTACATATATTCTTCTTGGTTGAAAATGAGGTCTTATACTGCAAAATAAAGAACGGAGGTTGAAGATTTTTTGTTTTATGGTTAGTATGGACTGTTTTTTTCTTAATGCTATGGAGGTTGATCACCAATTTTTAGTCAAAACTGTTTTTTGAACATTGGTTAAAAAAACAGAGTTTCCAGGTATTTGTATATCTAATACTTTTAAAAAGTGAGACTGGAAACTCATTTATTTAAACACAGTGAGAACTAGAGTATTTTAGTGCTCAAATTCCTCTCCCATATCCCACAGGACTTGTATGGAGCCTGAGTTGTGAACTTTTGCTTCTAGAGTCAAGGGCCCCCAGGCTGACTTCTGTTAGCAAGCATAATAGACCTCTGGCTGTCATGATAAATCATTTCCTTGAACTTAGAGGTGAGGCTGTGGTGAACTTTGGAATAGATAGTTCAGTGAGAGTCTTGTTTAGAAGAGATTGGGTTATGGAGTGTCTGCATTACAGCTCCTCTAGGTGAGCTTGGTGGCTTCTGAACACAAATAGCTGGATCGCAGCTGAGAATTGCCCAAAGCTTTATATTTCCTTTGGATGTTTTTCATTACAATGTTTTTTTTTTTTTTTCCTCTATAGTATTCGGAAAAAAGGAAAATATATTCTAACAAGGTCACGGTAATCCTTAGATCACACATAGTCTTTCTTCTGAATTTATCAATCTGTCCTTTAAAAGCAGAGATTCCTTGTACAGATCATTATTCCCTAAAGCACTAGGCACAATCACAATAACGTCATGTTCTATTGCATTTAATTCAGTACATAGAGTAGAGCAGAGAGACAGAAGTTATTACTGGCTCCTTTAGCCAACTTTCTGCTGTTGTGAGGTGATTTTTTTTTTTTTCTTCTCTCTCACTTCTAATATCAATACCATAAGAATCTGAGGTTTATTTTAGGTGAAAGCAATATCATGAGCCTGCAAAACCAAAACAACGTGTGAAATCAGATGTGATAAATTACAATGAAAGGCCATGTTAACAATTTCTAACTCAGGAAAATTGAATTCTTGGTAAAGACAACGCAAACTAAGTTCTATCTATTGTACAAACATAGAAAACTAAAAGAAAGGATCATGTGAAAAATGTATGTTGACAAAACAATGAAGATGAGTTAATTTGGAATTAACAGTTAAATGACCACCATTAAGTGTACTGTGGCATATACACATGATAAGTAGTTACGTTAAATACGGAAACATGTATGAATGTATTTTTCTTATGTAATTATCTCTTTGTGATTGGCAGTGTGGTTATCTTCACAGCAGAACTTTTAAGCAAATGCTTATTTAGTCAAATATTAATAACTTACATGAATATTAGTCAATCAATAGTAAATAAGGCACCAGTTTTCACAGAGACAATATTCACAGTCTTTGTTTCTAGCTATAATTTAAACTGACTGCTATCTGTGTATGAAATGACATGCTTCTTTACAGAGAAATTACTCTTGACCTTAGAAACAGGGTGGTAAAAATTGCATTTTAAATTTATGGAGCATTTTCTCAGCATTTTTATTAAGGGATTGATGATATCCTAGATACTGGAATTCATGAGACAGGATTTGGTATGGACCAATAGAAGGAATAATTCTTGACTTAGGAGAAGAATCTTGTAGCAAACGTAGTTTTATTACTTCCACAGAGTATTAAATAAATGTTAGCCAGCTGGCAGTTCACATCTTTCCAGGAACATCAGAATATCTATTGATATAAATAATGGTGACTGCAATAAAACAATTTTCCTCTTTTAACCTCAACAGGAAGCAGAATAGCAGTTAGCTATGCAGAATAGCGTAATTCAGCAACTATGAACTTTTGAGGCTGCACCTGGAGTACATTGTCATGTTTTAGACTCTCCAACACTGGAATGAGTCTGGTGGAGGGCTACTAAGATATTTAGCAGGCTAAGCACATGATGTATAAGAAGAAAACAAATATTGTCTTTTTTCTTTGTTTGTGGAAGAGAAAAGAAGGCTAAGAAAAAGATCTAATTTCTGTTTTCCTTTATCTGAATCTGAGAAGGGACAGATTATTGAGAAAAAGTTGTGGAATCTCCATCTGCATCAATTTTCAGAACTTGATTGGTCAAGGCCCTAAGCAACCTTATCGAACTTTCAAATTACAATTTCTCTGAGCAGAGATTGAACTCATTAATATTCAGAGGTCCCTTCCAAACCAGATTATACTATGATTCTGAGTAGAATGCCATGTACCTCCTTAAATTTTAGTCCATATATTCAATCAAATAGTTCATATTCCCTTCAGTAAGACATATCTATCACAGGACATGTGAAAAAAAAAAAAAAAAAGTCTTCCCAAGCACATTTTGCGTTTGCATTTCACTGCAAACTTAACTTTATTTTAGGATCTGTAAACATCTTTCTATGCAGATCAAAAAGCTTTTCTAAAACATGACCACAGGGACTGTAAAGATTGGAGCAGGAATAAAGACATTTTCTTAGTAGAAAGATCAGTCTTCGAAAACACATAATCTATGCTGTTTTACACTTGTTTCTCACTTTGGAAACAAATGTCTATATTGGAGCGCTTGGAGAGTACATTTCAATAATCATCTTATCTTGGTCAGGCCTTCGGGAACACTTCAGTCTCAAAACCTGCTCAGAGGGTTTGCAGACAGGGGGAAAATCATGCAACTCAATGAATAATGATTTGCTGGTTCTTCATTTTGTTCTGTTGGAAGATTAAAGTGTGGGTATTTCAGATTCTCACTTTCTGAGTGTTGAATAACTGAGGTCTACTGTGTCAATTTGACATTCTAGCGGAGACTTATTTATAAGACTTTGTCAATGAAGTGCTCTCTGCTAATATATGCACATATATTATTATGCTTCATTCTCAAACATGTCAATGTGTGTTAAATAGGTTGAAACTAAAGACTTTGCTCAGCATTATCTTTTGCAGTCTGTCTGCTTTGTCAGAAAAGAGGAGACAAAAAATATTTTCACCAGTCATCTTAGTCATATCCAAAAGAACTATCTGTTCTTCTAGGAAGCAGAAGTAGAAAAATTAAGAGGTGCTGGATTCCTTTTAAATTAAGAATGATGTTATGAAGAGGATTTTTAGAAGCAACTCTACAAACAACAGCTGCTACAACTGTTAGGAGTGGTGATTACTGTCACACCTGAATCTGTAATAGTGGGGAAGTGGGGAACATGTAAAAGTGAAAAGAAACTTGATACTGTGGGTAAGAGGGGTGTAGATCACTGAGAGCTCCAAAAACATTCACTTTTTCTTAGTACTTACTAAGTAAGACACCATAACCAAAAACAGTAGAGTCCTGCAGTTTTGCAACAATTGCTGTCATTATAGATAACTTACCTCTCCTCCACAAAATAAATCCATTCACTTCTGTTCTGAAACACTGAGATTGTTCAAAATCATCTATTCATTTAGTGCCAGAAGTTGCTATAAAATGGACTGTAAAGACTATTCTGAGAATTTTGGCGGGATTTTGATAACTATCTGACCAGTTTTGATTCTGGTTAGGAAGATAATGTTGCACCAACCATCTTTGCTTTTTAACTACGTGTTGAATAAGCAGTTTTTCAATGAAGCTAAGCCACTTTCATTCTAAAACTACAATAATGTAAATAGCTCAGGGAGAAAAATGGCTTCAGAGACTTTTACAATGAGAATAGTAATATGCACAAATGTTTGCCCATCAAAATCATTTGCAGTTTGAGAGCTACTGAAGATGCCCGCTATTGATATAAATTGCCAGTGGAGTAAGTTAGTATCAAAACTGTTATTATGATGAACAAGAAATTGGAATTATTGCAGCCCGGATAAAGATAGAAAAAAAGGTGTTCTGCAGAAAACTAGTTCATTCTTAAAGGAGCAATAAAATACTTAGTGTCACTAGTTTTGTTCTCTCAACTTTGTTGCAAAGTTTTCTTCCTCTGTGTAGCAGTGTAAAGCTATATATACAACTGAGAACATAGATAAAAAAATCTACAAAGTCATATACATTTATATACTAACACATACATAGTATGTGTTCATTTCCTAATTCCTTCTTCTATGATACCTTCTTTTTCTCACTTTCCTATTTGTATATTTCTTGACAGACACTTTTATTTTTCTCCTTTGAGTTTTTCCCATTACAGACTCAGATTTTTCTGAAAATTTTCCAGGACAAATTGAAAAGGACTCATACACCCTATACTGTATGAGAAGATACTGTCTGAGATCATTGTGGAGGACAAATTTAACACTGTGTGGAATTGCTGCTATGGAAACAGATGCATGAGATAATTTCTCTAACAAAAAATGTTTTGTTATCTTTTCTTGTGTCAGCCTCATCCCCAGTCCTCCACATTAAATCATGAAAGGTCAACAACCTACAAGGCTTATCATATATACTTATGATAAAGGTGAGTTTAGTTATGAGGAAGATGACAATGATGATTGTGGTTGTTATTTCAGCTTTTTCCTTTCTTTTTTTCAGTACGATACTGAAAATTTACCATAATTCAGCAATTTACATAAAACCTTAAGGACTCCTTGGAGAAGCAGAGTAACCTTTAGTATAGGAGTCTTAGAGGAGAACAGTACTCTCATAGTGGCATTATCATACAAATTTAGATATCAGTTTTATTTTTAAAAGGGCATTAGGTTCCCATAATGGAAAGGCTAAGCTCTAATTCTTAAGATTTTTTTCAATGAACTACTATTGAAAATATAGATCAATTGGTTCAATACTACTTTCACACAGTGAAGATACACACCAAATTTTGCATGGAGCTATAAAACCAGCATACTGCATCAAACCATAGTTACAAATGTCATGTAGATAAGAACATCATATATCTGAGTTTGAAAGGTAATGAAATGGCGTGAGTGATATATTGCTTAAACTGTTTCAACACTGTGAAGAACATGAAAAAATGACTGGCAGAAGAACTGAAGGTTAGATAATACACTCAAATGAGCAACAACTAGAGTTGCAGTGAACTATTCACAGTAGTAAAGGGTGGTGCTGAAGAAAACCAACCAACTGAAGCCAGATAAGACCTTAGAGATTCACAGCTCTGTTCTTGGCTCAGCCACTGCCTGTGGTGGGTCCGTGGACAGGTAAATTCTCTAGTGTCATCTCTTCATATGTAGCATGGGACTATTCAAACTTCTTTCCTTCTAGAGCTGTCAACAGTATTTCAATGAAACAATATTTCAGCGAAATCAAAGCATATCAGAAGTTGTTGAATTCTCTAGAAATTTATTTCTTCAAGGAAAACAAAGGAAGAACACTGTGAGGATGTTAAAAAAAAAAAAAAGGTCATATCTATACATGTTGCTTTTTTATATTTGGATGAAATGTTTACATTTCTTTTAGAATCATTTGAAGCAATTTTTAATGTTTTAAAAGGTGACAGAATATATTTGCTTTTAAATTATTTGCTTTTAAATTCTGTCTCCAAGGTTTTTGTTTGTTTGTTTGTTTGATCTAGGAGTAGAAAGACTTTGGTCACTTTTCTTCAATGTACTAAGTACCCCTGTATCCAGCTGCAGAATCAGATCCTTAGTACCAATAATGTTCTTAACACATAACTAGTGACAGGTATCTGGAAACCTGAGCAGAAAAGAAAGAGCTAGCAACTTTTTACTTCCCCTGCAAGATTACAAACTCAGACCTTGAATTTTAAAAGTCAAATAATGTGGTAGTTAATTTTTTTTATTCCTTTTTCCAACTTTTTCACTGTTTTCCCATTCATATTTTGAGCTGAACTCTATATTCCTTATGGCATTTTCATTGCTTGTGCATGCAGACCTTCAATGTGCTGCTATCTGGTGCATAAGCAATGATTGGAAATTTTACTTTAGAATTAATAGCAATTCTATCTACATTATTTTTCATAAATGAGAATTTCTTCTTCAGCAGAGACTAAAGAAATATATTCTTCTACTAAAAGAGAATTCCACGCAGGCCTTTCTTTACAGGTAAGATATAAATGTCTCCAACTGTTTACAAATATAGGAAATTCAGAGTTAAGGCTAAACATCAATGAAATACAGTTATCTAAAGCAGTGATTTTCAGCCTAACAACTAATGACCTTTAGAAATCAGTGGGTTACTCTGAAGGGCTCTCCAAGAAGTAATAAAAGGAAGTCCAGCATGTGACACTTAAAATCCACTATGTGACGATACATGCCTTAGAAAATTAGGGGACCACAAATTGAAAAAATAATGAAAACCTATTATTCAAATGCAAAGAAATAATATGAAGGCATTAGGAAAACAAACAAACAAAAAACAAAAACAAAAACAAACAAACAAACAAACAAAACAACACTTAATTCTGTGCTATGGTGATATAAGAATCCAGATATACATGTAGTACTGTGAATTTCTAGAATGTCACATAATACACAACATGTATTAATGAACATTTCTTTCCAGAACTATTATTTCTACCACTTCATGGTGACTTAGTGTTTCTTTGTACTTTCTTCTCAGAACAGTGGGATTCTAAAATGGGTTCATATTTCACTGTGCCTATTTATTTTAAATTAAAAAAATAAATCAATAGTTCTACTTAAAACTTTTTTTTTTTTTTTTTAACTTAGATGAAATTATTAAGCATGCTGTAGTTTACAGTACAGCTGTCTTTTAGGAACTGGGACAAATACAACTTGGGCCACACATAAGAACTGAATTATCTAACAAACTGCATTCCCGGGGAGTTTATAGCCCAGAAGAGCTGTGTGGTATCACAATTTTTTAAAAAAGATCAATGTTCTGCTTTAATTTCATACTAATATTTAGAGAGTATTTCAAGTTACAATCCGGAGTGCTGCTGGAAGTAGATATCTGATTATCTTGCAAATTCATTCAGAAACTCTTTATGTGTTGTTTTATTGGTCCTGGGAATACAGCTACATCTAGATTGTGTTGTGCATGCTGACCTTCAATGTGCTTCAATGATATCTGGTCATTTCCAGTGGAAATAAAAAAGACGCAACTTTTAAAGCCTACTCAAAACAAACTTCTAAATGACTATTGAACACATCATAATGTTTTCTTTACCAGTTGCTGGCTCTCAGTTCCCACTGACATTATTGAATGCTGGAGATGGACTGAGAGAGAGCACAGCTGTCTATCTAGCAAAAATCTGGAGGTGTGTTAAAACCAAGATACATCTAAGGTAAAGCTGTGCTAAGAGCTTCACAGTCAATTAATTCACCATCAACCAAAAAAGAGTCAAGTACCTGAAGACTTGAAGATAAGTAGGGCCTAAAGCTCAGGATATTTCCATCTAAATATCTTGCAAGCCCAACTCTGAGAGCTAATGGTGCAAAGATGTGCATCATATTCATATGCTGCAAATGTGAAATGTTTTATTTGAGCAAGAGAAAGAACGTGACTGCAAAATAATGAAAATAATGACCTTCGAAAGACAGCTAATCTGTTCCTCTGCTCTTCTAAGTTTGCCCTTTGCACTGTACACTCTCTAGATTTATCCTCTCATTAAAGATGAGATGATTGTTTGTTCAGTCAGACCAGCTGAGAAATTCAAGATAATCCATGTTAAATTACCACGGAAATTTAAAAGTAATTCCTAAACAAGTCATGTTGCCACTCTATGATATATTTATACCCTTGTGCTCTCTCTCATTTTCCACTCCTGCATTCTGACATATTGGTAGACTCTCACTTTAGCATCTCAGTTTCCCTATCCAAAACATAGGCATTTTGTACAAGCTGGATACCTTCAGAAAGGTGGGTCTCTCCAATGAGTGTCCTAAATCAGGTTTCCAAAACAAACTGCCTTATGTTCTGGAGTTGTCTCCCTTTTACTATTGCCCATGGTTAGGACTGTATCATCTAGCTTAAATTAAAAGCTTTGTCTTAGGAATCTTAAGTTAGGTGACATGATCCCTACATTAACTGATAAGGTGATTAATCTCCATTTTTTTAACAGTATATTTATATAAAAAGGTCATCTTTACATTTTCAGTGTCTGAAAGTTTTGGCCCTAATCTTGTAAGTACAAAGTTTGTAAGAAAATTTTGAGGAACTAGATAAAAGGTTGTACTCATGTTTACACTCCTGATGGAGGGGAAATATAAAAACTTATGCTTAACAGCTTAAGGCTTTTGTGGTAGGAGTTGTTTTATTTTAGAAGTGTACAGTGTAGAGGTCTCTATATGAGCTAGCTGTCTACATCCTTGTTATAGACAACACATCTGAACAAATCCAGTTACTTAAGGTTATGTGAGATGAATCCTGCTCTTAACTTAGCTAGGTTTACATTTTTAATACACCCCTGGAGCTGTTTTAACATATGGAAAATGAGAGGGCTGTTGAGAGGGCTGAGAGAGCACATAGGTGCTTCAGAGAGGAACCAAAAGTCTGGCCATGACCATGCTGGAAGCCTTTCTCCACCACACTTGCCCTCAGACTACTATGAGCCATGTCCCAGGACCATGTGGAATATGTTTCACCCTTCAAGACTCTTTAGAAAAAATCTCATTTTCTCTTCCAGCAACCTAAGGTTTGTTATACTAAAGGTTCTACTGACAGCACACTGCAGGAGATGCTTGAAATATAAGCAATAAGGATATACAAAGTGATTGACTCAAACCGACATGCCTTTGCCTTCCTTAAAAAAACAAATTCATTCTTATTAGTTCCGTTTGGGACACAATAACTTTGAAATTTCAAAAATACCCATAAGACAGGAAGTTGAATGGCATATTCGTGTCTCGACTTCTTCTAGTGCCTCCTAAAAATAATTGTTTAATGGACTCTTTTTTTGACGAAGCAAATCATTTTAAATTCCCATGCTGCTCTCTTGTTGCTCATTAAACAGGAGATACAATGATAAGGTAGACATATCTAATTAGTAATGAATATATTATTTATGGCTTTTTAAAAATATGAATGACCTGTAAGTTAACATTGTTGAGGAATTAATTTTTAATTGGATTTGGTCTTACTGCTCTTTGCATTTCACTTGAAAATTTTAAATGGACATTTCTTAGTTCAAAGATCTGAAACTTCATGTGTCAGAAGCAGTAAAACAGGGCAAAATAAAGGTACACTCCTATAAGCTGTCTGTGCTGTGATCACTGGAATCTTTTAAAGTTCTGCAATAAATTATTTGCAGAATAAAATCCAAAAGCACCAAATCAGCAAATAACTTAATCACATGCTCAGCCTTAAGTTTGCAACAGATTTACAAAGTCAGTAAAGTGCTGAGGTACTTAAATTCTGTCTTCTCTCAATTATCAGCCAAAGAATTGACATACTGAGTCAGACTAAAGGTTGTTCCTAATCTAATATATTGGCAGTTGACAATAGGAGATACTTGGATTGTAAGAAAAAGGAATGCAGTCTGATTCTTTGGGGAGAGTCTCTTAGCAATCAGCAATTGAAAAACTTTCTGAGATACAGGTTTATGTATGTGATTATGTTTAACAGTCAAAATGAAGCACCAATCTGATATGAATTTGCAGAATCCCTTTTTGATTCTGTTTAAACATTTATGGGAGCTTCCTGGCAATTTGGTACTTCTTTCTATGCTCATTTTTCTGCAATTTGGTCTAAAAATCTACTGACTGTTAAGCTAAGTAGTACATAGAGCTCATTCTCCATAAAATATGGAGATAGCCCTTGATTTCTGGAGTAGTGACTAATGATGTCTAATGACCAATAATGAATTATATTCCCTGCTATTGCCTTAAAGTCTTTGTGTTTCTTTTGCATTTTCAGCAGCTGTGTTCAAATTTACAATATATTAGAAAGCATACTAAACATTCACAATATCCACTTCAATATTTTATAATTTATGCACACAAATTTTACATACAGATACACACGCACAAACACACATATATAGTTATATGTATTAGTTCTGCTTACCAAATTCATTACTCAAAACATATTACTTCTTTACCTGTTTTTTTTATTTTTATTTTTATTTTTTTTTCCAGCAAGGTCACAAAGTAATACCAAATATTATTAGGAAAATAATTTTCACTGAAGTATCCTTGAGCATGCTCAGTTATTCATACTTTTTGTGGGATGTGATAAAATTGCCATGAGTTTTAAATATACTTTTAAATCAGTATATAAAAGTGCTGTATAGTAAATATAATGTGAGAACCATGCAGTTCCTCAATAATTGCAATGTCTTGATTAAATCAGTTCTGAATCACAAAAAAAGGGGAAAATGTAAATATGTTTACTTTTCATTTGAATTAAGTTACTATCCCTATTAATATTTTAGACATGTCATAAATATTTTAGGAAGTTAGATTTTCTTTATGTTTACAGACTATGACAGCTGATGCAAAATTTAAGGGAAAAGAAAAAGCTATGTAAATATACAGGTATTTATTAGGTGTACATAGTCTTCACCATAGAATACGTCCATTCGCATAAGTATTTAATCTTTCGCATAAGATTATTTTATCTGAAGTTTATCTTTTATCCTTTATTCCTTTACCTCATATGATTTAATAATTTAAGTTGATGGGAAAAATCTTTTGCAAATCTGAGTTTTGAAATATTTATTAGAAGGGGAAAAAATTAACATCATGAGAAGACAAATAAGTGAAACTGAGAGACCAGCTTACTCACTGGAGTCCTGTTTGTGCAATTCCTGAAGAAAGAAAGAATCTTTCCTCTTTAAGTATGTGTTTTTGCTAGAACCAATTATCTTCCTATTGGAATCCCTCTTATATTACACCTTTTTTTTCCCCCTCTTCTTACCACACCAAAATTGCAAGGGTTAAAACATAGGGAGAAATTTTGTTTGTTTCAAAAACCAAGTCTCCACTAGCTTTCCAAGCTATGACTTTGCCAGCTGTTCAAATAGCCGATAAAATGTTTGTTGTGTTTTTCCAAAAATTTTAGAAATGAAAACATTTCCTGAGTAATAATGCATTAGCATTTGTGAAAGTGACAAGTAAAAGGACTGCTAGAATTTCTAATGAATACCATGGTATTGGCTGTTCAATCTAGACAGACTTGGCTATTGACTGTATGTCTTTGTCTCCCACTTTCCTTTGTTGTTCTTGTTTTCTCAGTCTAAATAGCATTATTTCAACTTCTGGGTTCTGGTAGTGCCATGGTCATTCCAGATGTGCTCTCAGTTTAGGGACTGGCTGTTTCCTTAGTCTGATAATGCTTTTAAGAGTTAAGAAAGGGGAACCTATCAAAACAACTCTTCTTCAAATTTTCTTTTTTTTCCTAGGTCCTAAATATTGTTGTCAGAAATATAACCACGGGCTTGAAAAAAGGATTCTTCTTTTTGCCTGATGTCTACCACTTAAACTATCTTCATCTGCCTCTCTTGTCTTTCCCTGTGTCCTTTCTATACAACCATTACAGGGAGAAACTGTTTCAAATATATCACCTGACATTGGTAATATTGCCTCTGATCTGCTTAAGTGGGAGCATCAACAATTTTCCTGAAATACTAATAGGTTTGATATGACCTGAATTAGTAATTGTCAAAGATCATTCTCATTTAATATCTTTTCTATACAAAATGGTAGGTGATTTCCTTCTAAAATCTGTGGTTAACTGCACAAATAGTGTACTTAGGTATACAGCAGGGTCCAGGTGAGTTGAGCGTATCTGAATACATGCTAAATATTAAAGGAATTTGCCTCAAAACACATGTGTTGGAAAGGGAATATTTAAATTCCCCCTTTTTTTTTTTTTTAAATACATATATTGGGTTTGTATGGCAAGGTTTGGGTAGCACGGGAGCCTGCAGAGGTAGCTTCTGTGAGAAGAGCCCAGCAGCTGCCCCATGTCAGATCAGAGCCAGTTTTATCTGGCTTCAAAATGGACCTGCCGCTGGCCAGGCCCGAGCCAATGACTGATGCTGGTTGTGCCTCCGGGAGAGCAGATTGAAGAAAGGGAACAAACTGCTGTGCAACAGCAGCTGGGAGACAGGAGTGAGAAACAGCCCTGCAGACACCCAGGTCAGTGCAGAAGGAGGGCAGGAGGGGCTCCAGGCACCGCAGCAGAAGTTCCCCTGCGGCCCATGGAGAGGCCCATGGTGGAGCAGGCCGTCCCCCTGCAGCCCATGGGTACCACACGGAGCAGATCTCCACGCTGCAGCCTGTGGAGGAGTCCCCGGTGGAGCAGGTGGATGTGACCTGAAGGAGGCTGTGGCCCATGGGAGCCCCCGCAGGAGCAGGCCCCGGGCCAGAGCTGCAGCCTGTGGAGAGGAGCCCACACAGGAGCAGGAGGCCTGGCGGGAGCTGCTGCCTGTGGGGGAGCCATGTTGGAGCATTTTGGTCCTGAGGGATGGACCCCATGGTACGGACCCATATTGGAGCAGTTCTTGAAGAGCTGCAGTCTGTGGGAAGCCCACACAGGATCAGTTCGGGAGGGACGGCATCTCGTGGGAGGGACCCTACGTGGAGCAGAGATTGGAGTGGCAGAGATGAAGCATTATGGACTGACTGCAAACCCCATTCCCTGTTGCCTGCGCTGCTCAGGGGAAAGAGGTAGAAGTGTGTGGATGGGGAGAAGGTGTTTTTAGTTTGCTTTTAGTTTCTCACTGCTCTATCTGTTATAATAATAGGCAATAAATTATATTAATAGCCCTTATGCTGAGTCTCTTTTGCCTGTGACGGTAACTGGTGAGTGATTTCCCTTTCTATATCTCAACCTTTGAGCCCTTTTTCATCTTATTTTCTCCCCCTCTTCCTTTGAGGAGGGGGAGTGAGAGAGCGGTGTGCTGTAGTTCAGCTGCCCAGCAGGGTAAAATCACTACAGTGGGAGCTTTTTGCAGAGAGTGACTAACCATTTAAGAACACCCTAGGAGTGAACCTAGTCATCAACATCCAGTACGATAACAATTTTTCTAAGATTACATGCCATCCTGAGTGGTTTGAATTGGGAAATACACAGTTTAGAAAAAATATTTTGGCAGAACAGTTTTGGATTTTACATAGGGAAAGTAGAAGTGTTTTTGAAAGTAGAGTGTTTTGGGGTGAAACAAAAGGAAAAAAAGAAACACCCACAACTGTAGAAAAGATTCAGCCTTGTCAATACCATTTCCTTAAAATGGCACAATGTTGTCTTTGGAAAAGAAAATAATACACCTTTATTTCATATTATTTTGAACCCATGTTAAAGTAGTATTGTTTTTTAACTCACTTGAAACTTTATTTCAATTAAACAGAATGCCACATTTTAATATGGCACTACATTGAACATGTACTGAGATCGACTGACTCAGTCGATCTGATTCGGTCTGACTTTGTCCTAAGTGCTGTAAGCTGGTGACAGACTACATTTCCCATAATGCAGTGCACCAGTCCTCTAAAGAAATTATATGATGCATCACATTTTCAGACCTACTATGTGAAACACATTTTGATCCCCAGAATTATGAGATGAGATGCAAAACCAAAACCACTGAAGCTCAAGCCTCTTTATATTACCTTCCCTCTAATACCACATTATCACACAAGGCCAACACTCTTCTTAAAAAAAAAGATTTTTTAAGTCCAGTGAGCAAACAAGTTTTTCTCCTGACGTTTTATTTTATTTACTGTTCAATATTTAACTTCACACTGTAAAGAATGGCAAAACATATCCTTCAATTCTGTTAAACAGATATTCAGGATTTTTTAAAGTATTGAAATATGCTGATTTCTTGTAGACAGAAAATTATTCCTTTTACTCACTTCTAAATCCCACTTTCTGTAAAATATATGAAGATAGTTAAATGTCCCTGTTTAGCTGATAAAGTTGTGCTCCTACAAATGGTATGCCACATATAATCAAAACAAAAATACATACAAGGCAAGACTGCCCGTACATAGAGAAATCAATGTCTTCCTCTGACATAATTCTATCTATTTTAGAATGACTATCCTTGGACATAAGTTAACTCACCCAAACCACTTAGTGCAGTAGATTTTCAGAGTGATTTTCTTTCAAAAGTTCCTTCATAAAATACATATGTCTTATCATATAGCTAAAAAAAAAATAAAAAATAAAAATAAAGATAAAGTTAAAAATAAAAATAAAAATAAAAATGTGCATAAGATCTTTTTATTTTCCCATTGTTCCATTTTTCATTGTCTTTTTGAGAAGTATTCACCTCTGGCCATGCAAAGTGAATCTGGTAATTTTCTGAACTGATTCTTCACTGCCCTTCACCTTCAGGGTCATTTACAGAAGAGCAAAATGGGGCTAAACTTACTGGAGTGGCAGGGAAGTCTTACATCATGATTTTTAGCTCACTACTTTTCTACCACTACAATTGCAGTGCTAGAAAAAATATATATATTCTTTCCCTATAATAAGTTTTGATTTCAGTTGTATATTAACTGTGCAAATCCTAAGACTTGACTGTAACATCTTATTTCATTCCCTTGCAATTAAATCATTTGCTTGGATGAAACATTTCTCCTTCTTGTACACTGTGCTTTTTTTCAAAAGCACTAAGTTCTTCTATTGAAAGTTATTCTTCTATGTTTCCAGTAAGTAGCTAAATTCCTGTGTGTCTTTTTCTTCCTATCATACCCTTCAGACAGACAGAACTTGAAAATAAACTTGTCAACTTCCTGTGGAAGATTTTTCTTTAACATCATAAAAATCTAGGATGAACTTCTCTTGGAAGCACTCTGGGAAGAAAGAGAAGGTGTTGTCTTTCCTTGATGATGGCTACAGAATTTTCAATAAGAAATTTCACTTCAGCTTGGCAGGATCTGTCACTCAATGGACTGCATTTGTCTGTAGTGAAAGAAAAGCCTCTGTGAAGGAAAAAGTACAGAACACACTCTTTGATGTAATCAATATTGAGATATGAGGCAGGAAGTATAATCAACCATTGACTGTGTATTTTGTTGACTGCACACAAAGCGTTCAATATCATCTGACATAACTATCTTTGGAGGATACTACTAAAAGTATCTTAGTGAACTTATCACAAGTATCTGTTGTTATAAAGGAAAAAAAAGAAAAAGATTATAGAAAGATATCTGCACACAACAGCAGTTTGACATATCTGAAGACTGTCTCTAAACAGAAAGATCTGGGATTCCATTTGAGAGGACCTTTTCAACTGAGGAAGACATTCGAATATACCCTGATGGAAACAAACAAACAAACAAACAAACGCATTATAACTGACATTGGCAAAAGCAAAGTACCCGTAGATTCAAATTTAAGGACTTTTTTTCACTTCAGTCTCAAAGAAAAATATCATGAGAGACAAAGAAAGTATAGTAATAAGTTACCACAGTTGATGAGCAAGGGTAAAAATTGGGATTTTGAGGATTAAAATGTAGATGAAAAATGGTAAAGTGCATCACTTTTACTAAGAAAACTAATTGAAAACAAGGAGAAAGCTGGTGCTGCCTCATGAAGCATTTTCTACAAGTTCAACCTGATCTGACTGCGTTCCTCAAGCTGCAGGTTCTCTAACTTAGGTTCTGAGATGGAAACACACATGGGGAAGCAAGTATTTCTCAATTTATTTATTATTAATTTTTGTTTAGGTTGAATCATTCAGATTTCATTCTTCACCAAGGCATTTCCAGTAGCCAAAGTATTGTGCTGGTACTGGAAATACTGTATGTTGAAGAAGCATCACTGTCCAGTGGCTACTACATCATACTCTTTCAAGAAGTGTTAGCTCTGATGTTCATATTGCCTCAGTTTAAATATCAAAAGTATAAATGTCTAAGCTTTCATCATTGTGAAGGAAGACAGGCAGTTTCTAAGGGATCTTTCACAAGTTTCTTGAACACTTCTGGAAGTGTTCAAGGCCAGGTTGGATGGGGCTTTGGGCAACCTGGTCTAGTGGGAGGTGTCCCTGCCCACGACAGGGGGGTTGGAACTAGATGGTCTTTAAGGTCCCTTTCAACCCAGACAATTCTATGATTCTAAGCTGAGGATAAATACATGAAATGCATACTTATTGGACCTTATTTCTCCCAATGCAATGGATGGAAAACCACAAGCTGTTTGGTCCCAGAATACTTGTAGTAGTAGTACTTTTGTTGTGTTTATTACTTTGGCCCTCTCTTTGCCTTCCTCCTTTTGGGGTTTATATATTTAAGGCATTTCACCTTCATCTACAAGAAACCAAACCAAACTAAACCAATACCATTATGGAGAAGGGCCATCCTACTGAAACCTCTTAAGGAGATTAACAATGAAATATCCTGAGCTATCTCAGAACTTCTTTCTGGAAGAGGCAGGGAGGGAGTAACAAGGCAAGTAAAAAATTTAACAGATTTCATATTTTGGGAGGATGTTGGGAACATGACAAGGAAGCAAGTACAAGGAAATGAGATTTGTTTGGTTGACATATATTCATAAACATGGTGAGACAGCCACACAGACAGTTAACTGCTGGCCAGCCTTTTTATCCCTGCAGACATATGCAAATCCAGGGAAGGTCAAACTGAGTTTGAGAGCTTTAGCCTCATCCTTTGTGAATGTTTGCCCTCTTCACAAAAATACAAATGGAATTTGGTTCAATTGAGTGGAAAGGCAGGCCCTTGGCTCATTTCTCAGGGAGTAACAGACATCACGAGCCTCAGCTAAAGTGCATTGGCAGCAGTATCTGGGAAACATGCAAGACATCTGCACCGTCCCTTAACAAGCCTTTATTGTCAGCCTTTCAGTCTCTTCAAACCTAAAGCCTCATCAAAACAACAACTGAAACAATTTTCCAAGTTAGGAAAAAAAAAAAAAAAAGAAAAACAAAAGAAAAACACGGCCTGCAAAAATACTTCCTAAT